>JAFVLL020007922.1:0-19967 GCA_021397915.2 Tor tambroides | reverse complement strand
GTCAACATGAAACATTAGCATATTGCCCGCCCACTTGTTGGTCTTTTCGCGTTGGTCTGAATGAAAATGCAAATTCATTCTTTGCCACTAGGTGCGCAAAAGCGGTAAAAATAGCGGTTTCCCCGGTAACGCTGTACACAAAGCAGCACTGTGCTCACAAACGCTGCTTTATCAGGCATTACAGGCAATGAAATGAAAATGAGACCAATTGGACCAATCACCGCAGATTAGCGTCAAGCAAAGGAGGGGTTTGGAAAAATGAATCGTTGAGCGAATCGTTTGGGAGTCGTTGAGCAAGTAAGGTAAAAATAAATGCATATTATAAGACAATGAAAGTGTTTTTTGACCTTGCATGCATGTCAACCTGTTGTTGGGGACTCCCAAAACCAAAATATTACCCTTTCATTACCCATAATAGGGGCACTTTAACTAATATAAAAAAATAAATAAATAAATAAAAAACAACATTTAAAAATGTTGTTACTTGAAATAAAATCATCGTTGACTGAAATAAAATATAAAAAACATTTATTTTATTTCATCTAGTTTCTGAGGCAACATTTCTCATTTTTAATATGTTTAACATGATGTACTAAAATAACTAAAACTACAACTTAAATAAAATGTAATAACTACATAGACATATTTATAAAACAACTAAAACTTAAAAAAAACAGAACACACAACAAAACTACTAAAACTTGAACTAAAATTAAAATGAACCAATATAAAAATAAAATTCAAAACATTAACAAAAACTATAATAGCATCTCAGTTATACTGAAATAACTCTGGACTACACTGTAAAAAAAATAATTTTTCATAAAATATTTTTGGTACATAAAACAAAGATTATTTAAATACTTTTTACAAGAAAATGCTATTTTAGTTTCTCTACTTAAAATTTTCACATTTATTCAAAATGTTGTTTGCAGTTTTTCTGTAATTATTTGTGAAATTTACAAGCAATTCCTGAAAACTGTTTTGAAGTAAATCCTACACCATTTTTTTTTATACAAAAGGGGATGTTTTGAAGTATGTTCACTTTTAAAGACGATTAAAGTGAATTCTAAAAGAATTCAAGAATTAATGTAGTCCATTTGACTTGTGTTCCATATTGCAAGCCTTTTGTGGTCAAATTATTCACAGAAAAAAAAAAATGATTTGTCGAAGTTGTAAATGAAACAAAGATTACCAGAATATGATTTACCAGAAAATACAATTCTTACCAGAAAATACAGTCCATTAATTCAAAATTTCACATTTAGTTCAATGTGTTACTTTCCACTTCTTTGTAATCAGTAGTAAAATTTACTAGCAATTTCTGAATGAAAATTGTTTCTACACCAATTTGTTTTTTCAGTGTAGATTTATGTGAGAGAAACAAATCTCATGTGTGTTATGTGAATATGCAAATATTCAATTCTGACATTTCACAACCAGTTACAAGACACAGGAGAACCAAAAAACATTCAGTATCATTGATATCAAAGCTTGCATGACACATCAGTGAATAATGATTTACATTCTGGTTTGTTCCTCAAACAAAGCTGGAGACTTGCATGAATCATATGGACCACTTTTTAATGCTTTTTGCCATTTTTTGGAGTTTCACAGCCTTTGCTCCAAATTTACTTTCATTGCGAGTAAAATAGAAATGCGAACATTCTGCCTATAATCTCCTTTCGTGTTTCACACAAGAAAGCCGTACAGGATTAGAACAACATGAGGGTGAATAAATGATTCATTTCATGAATTCATCTCTGGGAGAACTAATAATAAGAGCTAGCGAAGATCAAAAAATAAATCACAAAATGGGTTCCAGATGAAACATGGCCGACATTGTGACTACCTCTCATCTCTCTCTATCTCTGTCAAAGGCTTCATCTAATGACCTTGAGGACATGGAAACACATTGTGTACTGCACATGCAGTAATGGATTACACCCTAAAGAAACCTTGCTTCTGGAAAACTACACATAAGACACCAATAAAACAAACCACATTTGAAATTAAATGACTAATTAAATGTTAGAGCTATCCATTATGTAGCAGCAGAAAAGCTAAAATCATGTAAGAGAATGATGGGTGTTTAATTTAAGTGTATTGCTCATGCATTCAATGCAGCCAAAGGCGAAATTAGTATATTAGTGTGCAATGGATTCCTAAAGCATGGGTGTGAATTAAAATGTCTCTGTTCTGTATGTGAAATATTACTTTAGTAAGACAAGAAATGTGATGTTTGATAAGAAATGTGATGTACTCTGTAAAAAAATGATTTTTTTTAGCTGTAAATAAAAAAAAAAGATTATTAGAGTATGTTTTGCATGAAATTCTATTTAAGCTTTTCTACTTCAAAATTTCAATAATTCAATGTGTTACTTGCCATTTCCTTTTGTGAAATATTTGTGAACTGTTTGTGAAATTTACTAGCAATTTCTCTGTGAAAATTGTTTTGACACCAAATTTTTTCAGCGTGCGTGACAACTTTGCTTAGGTGTTAGTATTTTATACAAATGATAAATTAAAATACTTGGTTAAACCTCATGTAACCTAATTAAGCAAATTAAGTCTTTCTTTAAGAGAGTTAAATCTATTTTTATGACTATTGCGATTTGTTTTTTTGTTTTTTTTTTTGCATTGTGACATTATTTTCGAGAACATAGCTCTCCCCTAAAATTTTTATTACCACAATGCAAAAAAACATAATTTTCATATAAATAAATGAGCACAAATATGCTTATTTGAATAAAAATCTTTGCATATGTTTTACAGTCATACAGTAAAAATGACTGTGTTAAAGTAATGGGAATTAATGAACATTTTAATTGAGAATAATAATAAATGTTGTTAATTGCTTGAAAATAGTACAAATGCAATAAATGCTCCTAAAATAGGCTTCGTTTTCAACTATAATTTAAATATAATTTTTTTTTCTATAAGATGTTAAATAAATGCCATTCACTAGCTCATTTGAATATATGAAGTGTGAAATTCTACAAATAAACCTTGATGTGAACTTGAAAAAAATTTACTCGTGTGTGTTATATTTTTATTCCATACATGTTTTACAACGTCCTTGTGGCTAAAAATGCCATAATTCTTTTCGCTACTAAAATTTTTAAGTAATTCGAATTTAAATGCATAATAATTTTAAAGTGAATTCATTTTAGCACACACTGTGGTCACTGTGGTTTGCTAAATATACAGGAAAGCAACCTTGGCATGGAACAAACTGATTAAAACCTGCTATTGACATTTGAGGGCCAATCAAATAAGACTGCTGGCTGACCTTGAAGGTCCCACAGGATATGACATCATGTCGGCATCTGGCAAATTGACTGACAGCGTGTCTGCTAGCTTTGCTTCATATGACCCCGGGCTTCGACACAAAATAAGGCTTGATTACGTGCTTTAGTGGAAAGTACACGCACACATATCCAGAATCACTCAATGAGAATGAGCCATTGAACGGCGTCCATTACACAACCATCTATTGTAAGACTTTGCACCATCAGTCTGGTTCTCATTTACGGATACACAATTATCAGTCATGCAACATGAAAAGTTATGTAAACAGATATTTAAACTCCATTGTTGCCATTTTTACTTAAACAACAAAGTGATTTATTATCAAAACAAAATGGTGGCAAACAACAATTTTAGGAAACTAAAACCAAAAGAAACCACTTTACAAACCTGTTTTCACACTAGCAGATGACATTCCTGCTATTCTAAACATCCTACTCACCTGCAGTGCCCTTGAAGCCTTCAGACAGGCTTGTGTCTTTGGATGCATGTCCCAAGGGCATCGCAGTGTCACCCTCCAAGAAACATTCACGTCACACTAATTGCCGACAACCCCGAGCACCTGAGCCTCCTACAACTGCCTCACTGCTGTTCTCAAGGTGACACCAGGTAACCGCCTGCTGCTACCCCATCGTTCACCTTTCCTGCCCTGCTCACCTTATTCCCTTACTGCATCAGCCCATCCGTGATATCATTTCAAAGCTCAAAACCTTGGCTACAGTGGAATATTATCATGCTGTACAGCTTATACTGTATACTGCATACTATATATAAAAACTAGCATGTGAAACAGAACACATTATGCAACTATTAACATATCATTCATAATTTAGGGAGTAATCATAAATGAAATTTAATTTAATTTAGATTTAATTCAATTATAATTTCTGAAATAAAAGTAGTTTACCTATTAATTGTAAAAATGTATACTATGCTTTAGGAAATTTGGTGTACGATCAATTTTCACACAGAAATTTCTAGCAAATTTCAGTTAATTACAAAGGCACCGCAAGTAACACGTTAAATTAAAATTTGAAATTTCGAAGTGCACAGAAAAAAAAGAAAAGATTTTTCTAAGTTGTACAGTAAATAAAACACTAAAAACTACTGAAGTACATTTTACAAGATAATACTATTTTAATTTTTTCTACCTAATTACTTGCTTTTTTTTGTAATTTCTGAGTGAAAATTGTTTATACACCAAATGAATATATATATATATATATATATATATATATATATATATATTACATTACATGTCAAATAACATTTCAAGAGAAAAAACTTTTTTTTTTTTGGCTGATAGTAGTTGTGCATTGAATTGTGGGATATATCTTGCACACTGGTGCTGCTATGTCTGAAATCACACAATTGTTCACTCATTCACTATTCCCTATATAGTGAATGCCATTTAGTGCTGTATGAACAAAAATTAGTAAATATAGGCCTTACCAAACTTCATAGAGATAGTAATCAATATTCACTCATCCAGGTTTTTTGATCATAATGATTGAACAATGGTAATAAAAACAACTGCCAACAAGTATTATATGAACAACTGTACATTATTATAAAGAATAAATGAATTATGTATACACATTATACTGAACACACTACATACTGTACACTGTAAAAAATTATTTTTCGAGGTTGTAAATAAAACCGATTTTTGGAGTACATTTTACAAATGCTACTTGTAAAAAAAATAATAATAATGCTATTTTAGTAAGAAAATGCTATTTCATACTTCAAACTTTCATTCTTGATTCAATGTGTTTGGCCTACTTGTTTCTTTGTAAATTAAAAAAATTACAACGACGTAATGCCAAGTATGTAGGCCAAGTATGGTAACCCATACTCAGAATTTGTGCTCTGCATTTCAACCATCCAAGTACACACACACACACACACACACACACATCAGTGAGTAGTGAACACACACACACACACTGTGGACACACACCTGGAGCAGCCCGGGAAGCAACTGGGGATTCAGTGCCTGACTCAAGGGCATCTCAGCTGTGTGGGTATTGAAGGTGAAAGAGAACGCTGTTTTTTCACTCCCCCACCTACATTTCCTTCTGGTGCTGAGAACTGAACCCACAACCTTTGGGTTACAAGTCTGACTCTCTAACCACAACCGCCCCAGTTGTCTGCACAAGTTATTTGTAAAATTTACTGAGTGAAAATAGTTTCAAAGTAGCCTATGTGCCAATATTCCACATCTAAAAATATTTTCAGTGTAGAAACTGTTATTCTATTCTAGTCTGTCTCCAAGAAACATTCACCTCATACAAATTGCCAGCAACCACAAGCACCTGAGCCTCCTACAAATGACTCACTGCCTCTCTCTCAAGGTGACACCCTCCTGTAACCTTATCATTCACTTTCCATGCTCATTTTATTCTCCTCTTGTATTAGTCCATCCCCAAACCTTCATTTTGGCCCAGCGCATCTTGCATCCTGCCTATTGTTTGATTGGCTCAAGACCAATTAATCATCAGCGACTGCGAATATGACCCCGCCCTCCCGTCGTTACACAGACCAATCGCGGCACTTGTTCGGGAATTTCCACTCTTATTGACCAGCCTCCACTTTGACGCCGTCACCGACCGTCGAGCCCGGTCACCCCTCCGGGCATCACGACCGATATCAGAATGTCAAAACGACACAGAACCCGAGAACCTCGCGTGCGATGGAAAAGGTATCGTTTGAAAGAGAAAATGGTCTTTGCGTCACAACATCACCAATTTCAGATCGAATGATTTGTTTCTTTTAATATGAATTTTATATGACCAGTTCTGGTTATTGCAGGGTCGCAAAATAAGCTAGAAGGCGCTTGGTGTGACAAATGAGTTCGATATATTCCATATTGACGCAGATGTCCGCGCGTCTACTGACCAATTGGACTCGCTTTGGGATTTAATTCTTGTCATAATGTGATAAGATGTTGGATAGTCGGCTGTGAAACTACTGAAACGGGTCAGTCCAGATGCAGTCATCCCATACGCTCCCCCCACCCCCTCTGTGGTTAACGCCTTTCATTTAGGAGACTGACAAAATTTCCCTCAGACTTTGCAGATTCTGGATTTACAAATCACGACTAATAAAAATGATCACTTTATGGCAGTCAGTTTTCTTTTGTCATGTTAAAAAAAGACGTTATCCCGAATTGCTAACCGCAAATGGTCTTTTCTGCGGTCGTCAACGTTATTTTTCCTGACGCGCTGTCATGGTACGTTTAACAGAACGAACAGAGGCGCAAACAGAAACGTTATAATCGTAGTGCTTCTGAATATATGTTATTATGATATCTTACCGGTATGTATTTGAAACATATTAGTTATCAACGATAATTTTGATATTTGATATCCTTTTTGCCTTTACCTCAGTGCGCCTTTTTGCACCGAATGAGAGTATCGTCTATATATTCTATTTCTAGCTTCTATGCCAAACGACTTAGATTATATTATTATGTATATACCTAATATCCCAGTATGTGCATATAAATTCACTAGTATTCTTCATTTGTTCGCTTTAACTGCATCATGACGCATCGGACTGGGTGCAAAAATGAAGCATCCGATTTGACGCAATTGCCAAAAGATCGAGCAGCGTTATTTCACAATGTCAATGATGTCTAAGGTTAAAACGCCCACGGTATAACTGATAAATGTTTGCTTAACATTTACAATGTTTTACAATGTAAGCAATACGTTAATTGAGAGATAAACGTACCTGTTTAATGCAATGATTTGACAAAATACATACAGACACACGTTACCATCCAAATCCCATAACCCCAAATTATTATTATATGGCATTCAAAACGTGCAAGCATTTAAAATAGATTCTTACCCCCATTTTGGAGCCGTCAGTCGCTGTCTTCAGTCAGTCAAACTGCGTTTGGTTTCAGTCAAGCGGGAGAGAAGAAAAATGAAGCTCTTGAACGGATAACGACGGGTTGCGTTTGAACGACCCTCTGTCTATAAATGAAATCTATATATTCTTGAAGATACCATGCATAGTAATGTATTAGGCTACAGGGGGTCTACATGAAGAAAAACTTAAAGAATGGCCAAACTGCATTGGTTTCTCAAAGCACATGTGGCAGCCTTTGATATAATGATAGAAGAGTATATGCAGCGCAGAGGTTTATGAAGCGTCTCTGGCTGAGAATGATGCCGGTGAGATGAAGAGCCGACGCGCTCACTCTGCCCCTTTGTGTTCATCCGCCGCTAGTGCTTCGAGCCGCGGCATGCACTTCTTATCCCTCCGCGAGCCCTTTAACGCCTCTAATATACAGATATGACAATGAGATAATGTTCCAGAAGAATCCGGTTATATTAAGAGAATTTTACAAATGTGTATCTCCAATGAAAAATATCAGTAGACACTTGTTCGATTGTTTACCTTGATTCTAAAATGGAATATTATGCTGAATCATGGCCGAACCACTGGACAGGCTGGACATAATATTTCACAAACAACTAGTACCCTATACAGTGATGCTTTTGGCATGTATTATTTGAAATACTTTGAATTTCTTTGAGTGCAAATGCCATGGTAGAAGAATGTGGTAAGTTTGTGGAGTCCGTAAACGTAACAAAACACATCCTAAAAGTTCCCATTGTCACGGATTGTCATTATTTATACTGAGAAGCTGCTGAGATACATTCAAAAATCAAGTTTTTTATTGGTATCTATGGTTCCATGAAGAACCTTTAACATCCATGGAATCTTTCCATTCCGCAAAAGGTTCTTTACAGTGGATAAAGTTTCTTTAGATTATGAAAATGTTCTTCACACTAAAGCCAGGCTCACACTACAGGACAAAATCGTGGCGCATCACACACTACAAGATATTATTAAGATTATCATGCCAGAGGGAGCGCCTCACGTGATCTCACGCAACAGATAGTCATTGATATTTCAGTGATGTTTACATATGTTAGCTAGGGTGCTAGCCGCTTTCTGCAATTACCCGGTACATTCAAAACTGAGGTGATTTCACCCCAGCGCTTCTCTGTCTCCTTACAGATGTGATACGTTTTTTGACACATTATACAGACAGTCGTGTTACTACAAAACGTCAAGAAGCAGTTTCCTCTGTCTCCAACAGAGCCGTACAGCAGCTGTTTAGCGGTCGCGCATTGGCTGTTGGGAAAGTACTTATGTAATCATAAATCATCTGATTAAATCATCCCGATTTAAATCCTAAATATCAAACATGTTTAACATGATCGGGGCGGCCCCGATTTGTGTGCGAGCAGATCGGGAGTTGCAAGATTCGATCTGTGAACGCCTCACATTACCAGATAATCTGTGCCGAACATCGGAACCGATCGAGGTGGTCGACAAGACTTTTTGCTCTGATTCTCGGGAGAGGAAAATCGGGGCTAAAAATCCTGTAGTGTGAGCCAGGCTTAAGAAAAAAATGGTTATTTTAAGAACTGTTCACTGAAAGCTTCCTTGGGGAACCAAAAATTGTTCTTCTATGGCATTGCTGTGGAAATCTTTTGGAACCTTCATTTTTAAGTGTACAATCCTTTTCACATAGCATTATAAATCTGTTCAACAAATGGTCCAAAGATCATTTAATGGATGGCACTGTTGTCTATGGCCAATGCACCAAAGCAGCCTATAAGCCCTGTTAGGCTTCTCAAACTTATTTTGATTCTCGGCACATGTTCCAGAAGATCAGCCAATTTAACGGCATTATCTGATCCCCGAAATGGACTGAATCTCAAAGCTGTGTGGGTGTATTACAGATAGAGAAAGATAGAATGAAACAGAGAGAAAATGAATAACATTTCAAAAATATAATAATGGACTGAGAACATTAAATTTGATGGACTAAAGGTTTTTTAGGCAGTGTTGGTTGTGTGACTGAATGTTTCTTGCAGTGAAAAGGAGATGATGCTATCTATTAGTCATATAGACTGGATATTTGTAATTGTGTGTTTGAGGGGGGGTGGGGTGACAGATAAGGGCAAACAGACACAGCAATCAGGTATTTTTAAATGCAGCGAGAAAAAGTGAGTCAAACACAGGGAATGAGTTATAAATGAGCTGTAGAGACAGAATGAGTCAGCCATCTAATCAGAGTCTGGATCAAGAGAGTGGAAATAAACATAAAAGAGATGTATAGACAGAATAAAATGGATGAAATGAGCTCAGGATGAGAGAAGATTTCAAGCCTTTCACCATGCAAGTGCTAAGAATAGATTAATGAGGCCTAAAACAATCAGGGTCACTCCATTTATATGAGAATCACATTTCCAGGATGGATCTTGAAAACTTTACTACAGCAGAGTCATTTATCACCATCAGTGATATCAAATAATTTTTATTAATATTTATATTTATTTAAACGCTCATTTACTTAAGTCAGTAACCCAAGGAATACCATTTCACCACTAAATAAAAAAAGGTGATTGCAACTTTTTTCCCGTAATTGCGAGTTTATATCTCACAGTTCCGACTTTATAAAACACAGTTGCAACTTCATTTATTTATTTATGATTTAACGCCATGTCAGCAACAGTGGCTATATTCATGGCAAGAGGAAACATTTTAATTTCACAATTCAGTCGTATACATCATTTCAAAACAATTACATAACAATTTTGTATAAAAATTATATATATAAATAAATAAGTACAAATATACAAAAGCCTACATATGATAAAATTAATAAGAACAAAAGTAATTATAGCTGCAAGCAGCAATTACTGAAAAATCATAAATACAACCTCTAGTAATATGATTAAATGGCTTATAACTTTTGACTAACAGGTGGTGCTGCAATCAAATCATTTTGGTGTGTTCTGTGTGAGGTGACAATGGCACACACAAAGTTTTTTGTCATTATGTCAAAGCCTTGCAGAGATATAGCCTCAGAGTCATTTTGGAACCATGCCTAAAATTTGTAGTGGCACTGTACGAAGACGGTTTTGTCTATCGACACGAAATCCATAACTTTTTGTCAGCACAGTCTGAAGATGATCTGACTCAATTTTGGTGAAAGTCGGACAAACGGTTGAGGAGGAGTTCGAAAAAGTAGGTTTTCAACATAAATCAAAATGGCAGACAGGAAGTTTGGCTGACTATGGCAACATTGGTATCACTGTTCTCAGCATGACCCAAAGAATCTATTAATACCAGTCTCATTACAATAGGCAAAATTCACAGAAAGCTATTAGCATTTATTTGAAATTTCATTATAACTGACCACAAGGTGGCACTGTCTCAAAGCATTTTGAGTACTTTCAGGTCATGGTCTTGATGGTACGTAGAAAGTTTTGTAATGGTACACCAATGCATTCGAAAAATATAACATTTTATATCATAATACTCTATTGTAGTCAATGGCAATTTCAAGTTTTGTTCAATTATAGCGCCACCAAGAGGCAAAATCCCCCCCAAATTTTTATGTGTCCTTAGAGTGTGCCCATACATATGTGTGTCAAATTTGGTGAAAATCTCTCATTTTGTTTTGGAGTTATAGACATGTTTATATATGAGAAGAGAAAAAATGACTGATGGCCGTCTTTGCTTGCATTTTTGTGCTACTTACTATCAAAATTTTGGCAATTGGGCATTAGCGTTAAGCCGGCACACTATGTTTTCGAATTTCCTATGGTGGTTTCGTGTCAATCGGAGTAACGGTTTCTAAGATATTGGCAAATGTTTTTTAAGAGCTAAAATGCAACATTGCACAAATCATAAAGCAAAACCTGGCAAGTTTGGTATCGCTGGACTCGGCAAGGATTCAGGAGTCTAAAAAGGTGACTCCTGTGAAAATAAGTCAACCACACCCAAAGTTAAAAGCATGTGAATATTTGATTTTACCACTAGATGGCGCTGGCTCAAAACTTCTCAGGCTCCTTCAGGGCATCGTGCTGATGAACCATACCAAGTTTCGTAACGATACGTCAATGCATTCGTAAAATATAGCATTTTACTACAAAATTAAAAATGGCCGATACCCAAAATGGCTGACATGGGAAAATTGGATATGGTTTGACTCAGCATGATGCACCAAATCTAAAGAGACTTGTGATTTTTGGCCAAACCATTCAGAAGTTATAAGCAAAAATAGCCATTTTTCGTATCTCCTGACCACTAGGGGGCACAGCGCCGAAACACTGCAGGTAGTCTCAGTTCATGCTTATTATAACACACATCAAGTTTGGTCTCAATACGCCAAACCGTTGCGGAGATATAGCCTCAGATCCATTTTTGCGTGCTTTTCGGAGAATTCGTTTACGCGTTATTCGAGAACGGTTTGACTAATCGACTTGAATTCCCTAACTTTTGGCCAGCATGCTCTGAAGATGATCTGAGCCAATTTTGGTGAAAATCAGATAAACCAGAGTTCAAAAAAGTAGGTTTTACGATCAATTTAAAATAGCGAAAAAACTAAATGAGGGATTCAGAGGAAAAAAGAATTTTCCTTCTGTGCCTTACGGTTCAAAAGCTATTAGCATAAACATGAATGAAAATTTGGACAAGTGGTGGCGCTAGAGAGTTTGAGATAGAGACTCCAAATTTGCTGTGGTTAGTATTGAGACTGTCCTCTATCAGTGTGCCAAATTTTACAACTTTCCCACAAGCTGTTCTATGGGCTGCCATAGACTCAAGAGCGGAAGAAACGGAAGAAGAAGAAGAAAAAGAACGCCAGTGGATACAATAGGTGCCATCGCACCTTCGGTGCTTTGCCCCTAATAAGAACAACCATATAGAATCTTTCAGCTTAATGCATGACAAAAAATTTAGAATCGTCCCAGGAGAATTCTTTTTGAAAATGTCCATTGATATATTTTGTGAATAAAAATGTTGCCTAGTATTATTTAAAATTGGACATTCAATTAAAATATGTTTTATACTCAAAAGATTTTTACACCTTTCACAGACCGGTTTCTCTTCCCCTTTCAACGGATAACAATGAATGAGTCTTGTATGACCAGTTTGACACCTCGTATACACAACCTCATCATATTGATTTTCAAAATTATAACAGTTTATACCTTGATTCAATAGTGGGTTTTACCTCATACAATTTGTTATGTACACATTCATTCCACTCCATTTGCCATTTATTATTAATGTACTAGTCAATAAGGGTTTCAAATCAGTTTCAAATCTGCTGGTATTTTGCATTCTGTCACAATGAACTGGAGTGCTTCTTTTGCTGTTTTATCAGCCTCTTCATTGCCAACAAATCCCATATGTCCCGGTATCCAACAAAAAACAATATTAAAGTCTTGTTTCTTTAAAAAGTCCACTTTTCTACTATACTGATTATTATAGGATGTTCCATTTTTAAAGTCTCAAGTGCTTGCAAATAAGATTTAGAATCTGTGCAAATTAAAAAACGACGATGATGCTCCATTTCTATTTGCTCCAGAGCTAAAAGCAATGCAAAAGCTTCAGCTGTAAAGATTGAACTTTGTCCAGGTATGCACTTGCCAAAATGTTTTGAACCAATCACTAATGCTGCAGACACATGACTGTCCGACTTTGATCCATCTGTATACACTGGGACATGAGATGGAAAGCTGCTCCTTATATCCAGAAATTCCTGTTGGCAAACAACTGGATGACTACTTGTTTTTTTATACTGGGACAAATTCATCATGATAATTGGTTTTTTAATATTCCAGGGTGGTACTGGGCACAAATGTGTCGATGTTAAAATGTCCAAATTGATATTCATGTTCTCCAAGTGAGGTTTTATGCGAATTCCAAATGGGTTGATGTACCTTGGTCTGGCTTCATATAGGTGTGAATGTTGAGGATGAAAGACTGAAAAATGTGAATTTGTGAATTGGAGATGTCCTAAAGGCTCCTAGAGCAAGTCTCAATTCAGTATGATGTACAGTGTCCAACATTTTAATGTATGACTTCCTGGAAGATCCATAGATTATGCTCCCATAGTCCAATTTTGATCGAACCAGTGTCCTATAAAGTCTCAAGAGTACTTTATAATCTGCACCCCATTTAATCCTTGCAAGAACTTTTATAATATCCATTGCCTGAAACATATATTTCGCAGCATTTTTATATGAGGAATAAATGACAATTTATTATCAAAATTAAGACCATAGAATTTGGTTTCTTTTACAACTTTAATCGGTTCTCTTTCTAAAAATAGCTCTGGATCTAAATGCATAGATCGCAGAAGGCAAAAATGCCAGTTGCAACTTCATATGACACAATTCTGACTTTATAAATCGCAATTGCAAGTTTTCTTGCAGATCTGAGAAAATAAGTCAGAACTGAGAGATGTAAAATCACAACTGTGCAAAAAAAGTCAGAACTGAGATAAAAAGTCGCATTACCTTTCTTATTTTTATTCAACGGAGGAAACAAGATTCCATAGCAAACCTCACAATGTGGTAGATGTAAAGTAAATCATTTTATAATTTTGGTTAAACTTACCTGATCATACCTTTTACTT
This sequence comes from Tor tambroides, assembly GCA_021397915.2. NCBI lineage: Eukaryota > Metazoa > Chordata > Actinopteri > Cypriniformes > Cyprinidae > Tor > Tor tambroides. Next base: position 6,193 of record JAFVLL020007922.1, on the reverse strand, counting down.
AATGCTTAGAAGAACATATTTTCTTCAGAATATATAAGTAGTGCTAGTGGTGGTCAATCTGTATTTACATAAGATTAACAGAAAGATACTGTGCAATCCATAACATTACTTTCCAACTGTGTTCTCAAGGCCACATGAGAACCCACAGTGCTGTAATCAATAAGTCTTTTTTACAGTTGTTTTTAGCAACCCGAGCTTGCCATTCACATCATCTGTTTATGTCCCATTGAGTCTGGTAAACAAAGTTTTTCTTTTTCAGAGAACAAATTAGCTGATAGCATCCAAACCACACTATACTTAACCTCTTTTTCATTTCATCCTCCATCAGGTCCCCATAGCAACGGCTGCTAAGTAACCTTGCCCCCTAATCAAGCTGGTAAGATATTGAGAAAATGATATGTGGAGATGCAGTCAGGGGGCTGAAGGACATGTTTAATTAACCTTTCCAAACCAAAATGTCTAATTTAAGCAAATACTTCTGAATTTTGATTGCTGTAGGCGTTTCAGGTAATGAGGCTAATCATTCAGTTTAGCATGAAAGTGCAGTTAAAAACAGCCTCTGTTCATAGTCCTTTGGCTGAAGTGTACTCATTCCGTTGCCTAAGACTACTGGCTCACATTATTCTCCTTTTCCTTACTTTTTCTTTTGCCACTCTGTAAAACCCTGCAGCTAGTGGCACATTATATATTTATGCAATAGATAAATGCTTTATCGATCCCGGAGATGAAATGTAATGGTCATTTACTTCATTAGAGATAAGAGTTCAGTTACACACTATCATGAACCACAGTGTTCCTTATACACACTCAACTAACATCATTGTCATTGCTACATCTATATTTGTCTCTGTCTACATATACATTCAAGACTGTCAAAACCTCTAGTTTGTAGAACTTTATATGTAATGGGTACAGTGGTGGCGTCTCCATTTGTAGATGACTAAACATCTTGCCATTTGGATTCCACCTAATGTTTTATATGCAGCATCTTGCATTCTTAATTTAATTACACATTGCAACTGTGCAATAATGTATTGGCCACATAAGTCAATCTTTATAAGCATGGCTCAGGCTTTTTTATCTACCACCGGGGTCACCAAACTTGTTCCTGGATGGCCGGTGTCCTGCAGAGTTTAGCTCTAACCCTAATCAAACACACCTGAACTAGCTAATCAAGGTCTTGCTAGGTATACTTGAAACCTCAAGGCAGGTGTGTTGAGGCAAGTTGCAGCTAACCTCTGTAGGACACGGCCCTCCAGGAACGAGTCTGGTGACCCCTGATCTACCAAAATGTCGTAAATATAGTAAAAGTGAATGCATACTCAAGGCATCCTCTGGGGTTCATCAGATTGGTGAAACTCTGGAACAGTGGATCTCAACTGGTGGGTTGCACCTCAAGAATGAGCGAGAAGCCTATATTGGATCTAGGAAAGTAGGGAAAAAACAATGTTAAATGCAAATAATACAATGCAAATAACCATCCATATACTCACAGTTAACATAATATATATTCACCAGGCTCAATTTGTGAAAGACTGGCCACCACAAAGTCCATTTTTATTGGTACTGCCTTTAGCTTTTATTATATTGCGCATTAGTTTTGACATTGTTTCAGCAATGTCATGCAACATCACAACCTTTATTTCCATCAAGAGCTGCATTCATTTTTGGTTGAGATCTTGTATGACAATGGGAGAGTCGAACCACTCTGTAAAGGCGACTCTAGCACATCCTAAAGACTGTCAATGGGGTTAAGGTCAGGGCTCTGTGGTGGCCAGTTCTTATATGAAAATGACTCCTCATGCTCACTGAACCAATGGTTCCCAATTTGAACCTGAAGAATCTTGACATTGTCATCCTGGAATATAGACATGGGTACGTTTGGTTGTTTAAGAAATGAAAAGCTACGCACTGTATCAGTTAGGGTTAAAAGAATTGTTGCAAAGCATACAATATGCCAGCACTAAATCCAAATGGGAACTTTTTTTGCAGTGTGTGTGTAAACATAATGTTGATCACAATTGTTTCTGCTCATTGCAATTTGTTTTGTGTGGTGAGAACATATGTGACCCTGGACCACAAAACCAGTCTTAAGTGTCAATTTTTCAAAATTGAGATTTATACACCATCTGAAAGCTGAATAAATAAGCTTTCCATTGATGTATGGTTTGTTAGGATCAGACAATATTTGGCCGAGATACAACTATTTGAATATCTGGAATCTGAGGGTGCAAAAAAATCAAAATATTGAGAAAATCGCCTTTAAAGTTGTCCAAATTAAGTTCTTAGCAATGTATATTACTAATCAAAAATTAAGTTAAGTTTTGATATATTTATGGTAAGAAATTTACAAAATATCTTCATGGAACATGATCTTTACTTAATATCCTAATGATTTTTGGCATAAAAGAAAAATTGATAATTTTGACCCATACAATGTATTTTTGGCTATTGCTAAAAATATACCCCAGCGACTTAAGACTGGTTTTGTGGTCCAGGGTCACATATTATGACAGCATATCATCAGTTTTCCTTATCAAACTATTGAGAGCATATTGTTGGGCATGTGTAATCCTTAGTAATTTAAATGCATTTCAGTCTTCATTTTAGGGATTTTTGAAATTAAGAATTCTGTGTTGGGTTCTGAAGCAAAACCAGCAAAACCAGCTTCTGGTGTAAGTACAAACAGGGAAGCTCCCTGAATAACTTATAAAGCTTTCTGAAGACCAATTTCACGGTGGCTACAAGAAATTGGAGCTGAAGCTAAGTGCTTAATGGATCCCATACTAGAACATTAAAGGCTTATGACTGCTCATCCATGTTAGGAAACAGTTTTTGAGGCATTTGAAATATTTATTGTAGTTGAGTACACAACAGAATATTTCAAGCACCTTTAGTTCTACAGAGGAGCCAAATCTAAAACAACATGAGGAGTACTGTGCTATTTACAGACTTACAGAAAGCAGATTTCTTTATAAAACAAATTTTGGTCAATCTTTACGAGATTTGTGTTTCAGAACTGCAGATTTACTTGTTTTCATATATACTCTTGAAATGATGTCAACTAATGATGCAGCAGCATTCTCAACAGCTCAAGACAGCAACAGCTCTCTGGTGCTATTCAGTCAGCTTGGGTGTCGTGACTGTGACTTGAAACAGCAAATTAGTAGTGTAGTATGAGTTCTGAAGAGCCTTGAACCACCACCACCACCATTTGCATGTTGTCATTAGTGTAAGTCAAATAAATTTGGCCACATTTTTTCATTAAATTCAGCATGAAACAGAAGTTGCAATCACATTTTCTTCCCTATTGTGGCATATAACCAAGTGAAATGGCTTCTCAAATGAGAAAAAATGTGGGTGGCACTTGATTTTGTCAATCAGGAATTGACTGGATCGTTTGATCGTTATTGCTTGCTATTACTGTGATGTCATTTAAGTGACAATTTGCTGGAGGGGAGAGGTTATTGTCTTGCCCTTGCACTGGTGAACACGTTATCAGAGAAGAGATGTCGTTGCAAGGGGGAGGAAAGTTATTTTGATTAAAGATTATGAGGGCACATGATTAAAAAAAAAAGAAAGAAATTTAATGATGAGCATGGATAAATCATTTATAATAAACAGTATTTCATTAAAACAAGAATTGATGGTGACAAAAAAAAATGGAAATGGAATTAGCGTTTTCCTCATGGGGGCCATTGGCTGGTCCACAGAACAGGTTATTTCCGATTTTACTATTCTTGTGAGGACCACTGCAGTCAAAACCTACCCACCCCCTCATCTGCTGTTACATAACCCACCAGTGAGGGCTGGGCGCTGTTTGTATGACCAGAGCAGAATCTAAGCACATGCATCTGACCAAACGTCTTATGATGTCTGAATATTCATACTGATATGACTCATTAAGCCTTCATGTAAGTTTATGCATCCAGAGAGACAAAACTGTTATGCTTCCCCTGCTAAAATTAATGCTGGAACTATTCCACAAGTGTAAGATGTTCACACTTCCTCTGACATGAACATGACTAGGTTGCTAATGTCTCTCATTCTCTCTCTCTCATTTTTTTTTTTTTTTTTGTTACCCTCCTCTTCTCTTTCTTGCTAAGCACCTCTTCTCGCTCTCCTTCCTCCCCTCCACTCATTTTGTCTGGAACGCTTCCTCTACAGCAACTGAAAAAAAGAATTAACAAAGATTATTTGCATGTTCTCTTTTTGCAAGCTGACAAATGATGCACAGAAGACGACTGTAGTACATGCAGATCAACTCAGACAAAGCACACGGATGGTGCTGTTTTACATAATAGATGCAGAGGAAAATGTCATTGAAAAAAAAAACACTCTTTTCAGAAGGTTGAACTGCACATCTAGCTATATGCTGACAGCAGGCATGAAATGTCAAAAAATTCAGCAATCATACATGAAGACCTAATTTGCATGGAATGCAGGAAATCCAAAACGAATGCAATTACATTTCTGTCCAGCCAGGATAGATTCATGCATGTGGCAAGGTTAAACTGAATCTGGATATTCAGTTTGCATACCAAAACATTGTACAGTATGTATACGTACGTGTGTGTGTGTAGTAGCCAAAGAGACTGTCTCCTCTTTCTCAGACTGTGTCTGACTCCCTCCTTCATTATTCCTCTGGGTTTGCTAAGCTGATATATTTAGCACAAAACGTGTAAGCTTCAGTTTCTCCATAAAAACCATTGATTCTGTGCAAGACGTGCGAAAAAGCAGTGTTTCCCCCTTTATCATATTTCAAGGCATTACTATGAAACTTAGATCTTATTCCTGAGCAAACCTGCTTTTTAATTCACATAATTTATCTTTTCTAGCTTTCATCATCTTTTTCTTCTTCTGTACACCTGCAAATAATACGATCAGGTCACAGTAATGCACAATTCTCCTCATGATCAATACTGTAGTCTGCTTGTGAATGCAAAATCTTTATAACCTTGTCTTGTCCTTTGACTGTTTCAGATATGCTGAAATCTCTTGAAAATGGCAATTTCTTGCATTATGATGCATGTTATGCAGCTTTTGTTGTTAAAGAAGAAACACAGCATGCTCTTTCAATTGCTCCTAATCATTTTGAGCTCACATTTCATTATTTTAATCAAAAATGTTTGCTCTGTGAAGGACTAAGAATCCAACATGGCTGGCATTTCTAATCGCTCTTGTCTCTTTAAGCCCCAGCCGGGGACTCAGCCAATCAGAGAGGAGATGCTGTAAACGTCCTTGCCGACGACCTTGATGAAGAGGGAACAGGATGACTGAAAACAAGGCTTTACGAAAGACAGTGATAAATGGGTTTCAGCAGAGAGGAAAAGGAAAAGACGAGGAGCAGGGGTAAGATTGATGGCGGCATGTTGATCAGGAAACACACCGATCCTCCAGCGGACGGCGACTGTGCTTGGCATCCCCCATCCTCCCCTCCACGTCCTTCCATCGCACCTCCTCCCCCTCACGCTCACTACATCCATGTGCATAAATGTTTCATAATCTCTGCATTTGCAGTTGAGAGCTTGAGGCTGGAAAAGAAAAAAAAAAACACATCAATGAACGAGCTGTGCTCGCTCACTTCACTCCCTCTTTTTATCTCTCTTCCTCTCTCTCGCCTCCACTCCTTGTTTTACACATGGATGGGTTTGACAGGTGGTCTTCCGGAGCAATGACACATTATTACTGGCAAGTTCAGGTAGGACAAACACACACACACGCGTACACAGGGGATAGCCTGCATTATACGCCACCTCATTTAACAGTAAATATGTTTTGTGGAAAGCAGGAATGGAAGCAGACTTCAACATATTTCCCCGATGCAATAAAAAGTTGCGCTTGCTCGTACTTAGGGAAAACATACACAAACTCATTTCCAAACACCATAGCACTGCAAGCATGCAATCCTGATGAACATACATATTTTATGTTCTTCTGTTGCAGTGATGGCAACAAACTACAGGGGGTGATAGAGATACCTTCAAAATGTCTTTAAACCAAATACAACCTAAACCTAATGTGTTTTTAAGCAGCTGGCTGTAACACTTCAACTTTAAATCATTTGCTCAGCAAACCTCCATCATGACAGAAAGAGAAAACTGCCCGTAGAAAAAGAGTTTACACTAATGTGCCTGCTTTAGTGCCTCTCCTAGCAATGCTGAGAATGCAACGTCCCGTTAAAAAGGGACAC
>JAFVLL020007921.1:0-11119 GCA_021397915.2 Tor tambroides | reverse complement strand
AATACCACAAATGCTCCTACCATAATTATGCATGTGTGCGCTTTGGAGTGCAATCGTGCTTCATACTGTATGTAAAGCGCATAGAGGCTGTAATCCAGCATACTGATCACTGGGGTTTAACGAGGATTTAATGTCTCTCTCGTTAACCTTTGACCAGCACTGACACAGAGGAGAGACATACTTCACATAAGCTCTCAAAATACCTCTGTAGATCTCTGTCTTCTTCACCTCATCTTTCTCATTTTGTTGTGATTACCCCTCAGGGATGAATTCTGACATTATATTGAAAATCTAACTCATTTTATTTATCCAGTTCTAATTACTGTAAACAGAATGTCTAAACCTTAGTGTTTACAGTGTCTCATTCTCATTACTGTAACATGAAAATAATGTTTATGCATCATGGTAACATTTGCTGTATTTCCTTTAATGAATGAAAATAAAATATGAAAATATCACATTATAGAAATGAGAAATGGGGGAAAGTGTTCTGAAAATGCTATTAAAAAAAGTCCTAATAGGAGATAACTCTTTATTTAATACTATGATGCATTTTGGACTGTGTAATATTATTTAACTGCTTTGATGGTTAAGATCTCTATCTCTTCCCTCTCTGTCCTGAATCTTTAATCTTTATATTCCCTCGCTTTCTTTCTCCCTTTTTCTCTGGGTTATATCAGACACTCTGATTGCTACGGGTCATAAATCACACTGACTCAAGCTGCTTTTAAAAAAGGCTTATATGTTCTCAGTCAAGGTGTCAGTTAGAGCTAAAGCCATTGAAGGGCTTTTTTGTATTCAATACTAAAGCATATCGAATGAGCTGCTTTTATACTGTATAGAAAGGTGCATGTGGATCGGGTTTTACTGCCTTTTCATTTCCTAACATCAGCGAATCACAATTAATCTCAGCCTAAAACCGCAGGCCTTTAAAAAAAAACAAAAAAAAAAAACAACGGCGAGTGCTTCCAACTGCAATTAGAGATCAAATTATATGCTTTCTGGGCTCTGACATGCTGGACAGGCTGTACACATATGCCCGATTCTTGAGTACTAAAACAGACAAAACAGGCTATAGAACTGAAAAAAAGATGTGTCATAGAATTATATTGAATTAATCTACTAAATATGTTCAGAGATAGTCACCTAAATTTGGTTTCAACATTCCATTTTCTCACAACAGTGTGTTTTTTTTCACCCGTCAACCAATATCATTGTGAGATATTACATTAATTTGTCAAATACTTAATATGAATACAGACAAATCTAGAATTCACTTCAGTGAATGAATACATTAATTCTACCGGATGGTTTCAAACACATTTTCAGCTTAGCTGAAAGAAAGAAAAGATCATTATACTTAAAATGATAAAACAAAAACTATATAACCCACTAGTGTCTGTATGACCTTATTCATCTCAAAATAATAAAAATAAATATCAAAATAAGGCTTCAGGGTGAGGGATGACTTTGATACTGCTGGATTTAATAAAAATAAACATACATCTGTCAGTCTCATAAAAGTAGGGACACATCTGTGAAAACCAAAAGAAGTAGTATATATAATTCTAAAATAAATCTTATGTCAGGACATACAGTACAGTAGTGTTTCTTATACAAAAAAATTATTTTTTAAAATCTAAACTTTAATATATAATTTAAATATATGTATTACGTTACGATCTGAGGGCAGTTGGTTTTGAGGGAAAAAAAAACAATTAAAAAAATAAAAATAAAATTGTATTATATTATATTATTATAATAAAATAAAGGAACAAATAAAAGAACATTCTAGTAATCATGTAAATCGCCAAAATAGCACTATTTTCAAAATTAATAGCAGATCAATTTGTTTTGTCTCAGGTTTCAAGAATCAGTGATAGACTGAAAATGACTGCAGAGCTGGCTTTTTTATTGAATAGCTGTAGTAATCTGAGAAAAGTCAACTGCTTGATGAATTGGGGAGAATCTAAAATCAGTCTCGGGTGAGAAACAAGTTATCACCAGCAATAATCAAGAGCACTGTAAAATAATCAGTATTGATTCACTGCCCCTTGAGAGCGAGACACTGAACCAGCAAACCATAATTTGTATGTGAGACAGTGTAGGTGTCTGGGACACAGTGTATGTGAGTGTAGGAAGTGCTTGTGTGCTGGAAAGCGCTTTACTGAGAAATGTCACGCGTGAAGCTTTAAATAGCTGTTTGGCATCAGTTTTGGGAACAATTTTGATTTCAGCGTAACTTTAAAGCCAGAGAAATGGCTTGATTACTGCTGTTTTCTTTCAAGATTGGAGGTAGCGCACATCGGAGGGGTCAATAGCCAGTAGCCTTTTGCCTTTGGTCTGTTTCATTGAGGTGTGTTCACATTAGCAAAATTTATATTCTCTGTTCTATTCTATTTTCTATTCTGTTAACACAGTAATGCATAAAGCACACTGAAGTCACTTTCAAACCAAGCAGCTTTCTGTCAGTTAGCACTGCAAATTTGCGCGACAAGTTTAAACATGAGCGAAATCTGTGCGGGGAACTTTTTCGCCCTCACACAAAACTCCTTATTGTGTGGATTCCTACTGAAAATACTTATTTCGCTTGTGAAATTTAGCCAAGCAACAGGCATACACTAGCATATAAATTAGCCTCAATGCTAACAGACGTGCTAAAAGCGACAAACCTCCAAGACTGATTTCAGAGAGTTTTTAAGTGTGCTGGTTTGTGAATTTTAGGTGTGTGTTTATGAAACCGTGTTATGCAACAGTCCTTGTACAGAATGCAGGATATAAATATACTGAGCACACAGGTAGTGCGTGTATGTATGCATGTTTGTACACTACTGTAATTATGTGTCAGAGACTATTTTTACCGACAGTGCTTTTCTGCACAGCGAAGGTCGTAGAAAGCAGAAACAGCTTGTTCTTCAGCGTGACTCAGCGCTTTGAGAAAGCCGAGGAGTGAATTCTAAAACTGCTAAGAAGGGCAAGATGGACTAATCAACCAATTAAGAGTCTTTTCCATATTCTAGGTCGTGAAAACACACCAAAAACATTTAAATGCCTCCTTACCTGCCCCTCCTCTCTGCACAACCAGCGTGGCCTCCGCCCCAACAGGACACTCTTTTAGCAGCTCCACCACCTGTGTGTGTGACAGCGTTAGCGCGGATTGCAGGTTAATTTCCACAATCAGATCGCCCTCGCACAGCCCCGAGCATCCCTGCGCCTCCAGAATCTGCTTCACCCGCTGTCCTCCATTACAGTCTGCTATGGTGAATCCAAACCCATCCGTCCCTTTCACCATGGTAATCGTTAACAGCTCTCCTCCAGCCGCTCCTGAAGACGCCATTGAGACGCTGTCCTCCAGCGGTCCGGCGTCCAGGTGGGTGTCTCCAGGGTGAGGCTGCACCAGCGCCGCTTGCATTGGGTCGACGAAGCGAGCGGTGCGGGAGATGTACTCCATGTAGCTGTCATAGCTATTCCGTCCGTTGACCAGCAGAGGGCGATCAATTAGACCGAGGGGGGACAGCAAAGTGCTGGCTGCGTCCTCTGGGTCGTAGGGAAGAGGGTAACCCCGGCAAAGGACGAGGGTTACACTTTGTCCGATTGGCACCGACTGGAAAAGCTTCACCACGTCAGCGTGGGTGGTGCCCAGGACGCAGACATCATTAATGTAGACAAGCACGTCTCCTGGAAACAATTAAACACAAAGAAAGATATATTAGCATATGTTAACTTTGGTAGGTACGGTATATATATATATATATATATATATATATATATATATACGGACCAGAAGCCAAGGCTGATTCAAAAGGTAGGCATAATTACCTTTTTACATTATGTTTTTTATACCCCATTTCCAGAATGCACTGCAATAAGCACACTGACAAAATGGATTCAAGATGGTGTGGACGAGTCAAAAAACGTTGATTCTTGTATTTGAGTCAGTTAAGTATTGATACAAGTTCATTACAAATAATAATTACAAATCAACTATCCGCCCATTATTTGTGTGTATTTTTGTGCTTTGAATGCTAAGTTATTAGCTTAGCAACATGCTAATGTCAAACTCTAACAATTTTCACTACCTGTTCCCTTATTTGTGTGTTTTGTATTTTTGTGCTTAAGAGCAATTTAAGTCATTATAGGGTGGCCCAGTAGTGCACAATCACAACAAAATCTCCACAACACAGCAGAAACAAGTCGCAACACAATGAAATTAGCAAAACACAATGGAAACAAGCCACAATACAATGGAAACAAGTGGCAACACAATGGAAACAAGCCACAGCACAACAAAATTAGCGCAACACAACGGAAACAAGCCACAACACAACGAAATTAGCACAACACAATGGAAACAAGCCACAACACAATGGAAACAAGTCGCAACACAATGAAATTAGCAAAACACAACGGAAACAAGCCACAATACAATGGAAACAAGTGGCAACACAATGGAAACAAGCCACAGCACAACAAAATTAGCGCAACACAACGGAAACAAGCCACAACACAACGAAATTAGCACAACACAATGGAAACAAGCCACAACACAATGGAAACAAGTCGCAACACAATGAAATTAGCAAAACACAACGGAAACAAGCCACAATACAATGGAAACAAGTGGCAACACAATGGAAACAAGCCACAGCACAACAAAATTAGCGCAACACAATGGAATCAAGCCACAACACAACAGAAACAAGCCACAACACAACAAAATTAGCAAAACACAAATGGAAACAAGCCACAACACAGCGAAATTAGCACAACACAATGGAAACAAGCCACAACACAATGGAAACAAGCCCAAGACAATGGAAACAAGCCGCAACACAGCGAAATTAGCACAACACAATGGAAACAAGCCGCAACACAGCAAAATTAGCACAACACAATGGAAACAAGCCACAACACAATGGAAACAAGCCCAAGACAATGGAAACAAGCCACAACACAGCAAAATTAGCACAACACAATGCAAACAAGCCACAACACAATGGAAACAAGCCCAAGACAATGGAAACAAGCCGCAACACAGCGAAATTAGCACAACACAATGGAAACAAGCCACAACACAGCGAAATTAGCACAACACAATGGAAACAAGCCACAACACAGCGAAATTAGCACAACACAATGGAAACAAGCCACAACACAATGGAAACAAGCCCAAGACAATGGAAACAAGCCACAACACAGCAAAATTAGCACAACACAATGAAATTAGTCCTATGCATTGTTTTGTGGCGATTTCGTTGTGTTGTGGAGATTGCGATGTGTTATGGAGATTTTGTTGTGCTGTGCACTACTGGGCCACTGTACATTAGCTTAGCAATATGCTAATGTCAAAATATCTGCTCCATTAGTTGTATGTGCTGTGCATTTTTTGTGTCAGTAAGAATGTGGAGCCATTAGCTTAGCAAGATGCTAATATTAAATGAACTATTTTGATTATCTGCTCCATTATTTGTGTTTGCTGCGTATTGTAGTGCTTATAACAGTGCTAAGTCATTAGCTTAGCAACATGCTAAAGGTAAACTATACATTTTGACCATGGAAACAGCACTCAACTGAAATGCTAGTGAAGTTTATAGTCATAATTTGGAACCAAGCTTACTGAGAATGCAAACCCTTTACGAATAATCTAAAAGTCATAAGATCCAGCTGGATATACTGAAATTCCATTTTTAAGTTTATGTATTTGATTTTTTTCCCATTATAATTTTGATTCTTATTTGTGTTCATATCTTAATAGGATTGTTTCGGATTGGTTCCAACTTATCATTAAATACCATTAGTATTCCTTTAGGAATTTTTAACTACAGGAGTCAAATCTCCTGTGTGCTTCACATGAAAAGCACCATTTGTGTGGCTCGCTGCCTGTGTAGAATGTTCCAAATCAATCGTTTTGCCCGACAAAAAAGAAAACTGACAGCAAAACAGCTCTAGGTTTTGGAACAGAGCTATTGAGGGGAAAAATAAATTTTACCCAATAAGAACAGTCTGTCTAATCAGGGTGAAAAACTTTCCCCAATTTGCAACGATTGCAGTCATCCAATATTTATTCATGTCGTCTCCACTGGCAACTGTGACAATTACAGCACACCAGCTGAAGGAACAATTTGAGAGACCTACTCAATCCTTTTCTCAATCCTAAAATATCGTCATGCCTCAAGACTTAATTGTGAGCTTCACTTCCCTTTTATCAAGAAGTTTACCAGTCCTTCCAATGTTTGTTCACTCATTCAATTTACCCGAAATGTGAAATCAATTTTGTGAAATCCAGTATATTTCGGGTCTAATATAGGCTTTGCCCTCCATCTTTGAATGCTGACAAAGTATTAAATATCAGAAATGCAATTATTATGGAAATGAGACTATGCTCAATATTCCAGCAAATGTGGCGAATGTATTTGTGGGATAAATAAGATCATGGGGTTTCACCCGGTGTGTCTGTTGTACTACAGGTTTCCTGGAGACATTTCATGCAGTGCCGTACTCGTCTATCGATAGGCTTGTCCCCTCCTGACTGTTGTGTGTTGTGTGCAGGAATTTTAATTAATCTCGGTAAATACATTCGACATTTGCCTAGAGCCTCTGGTGTTCCAATCAATAATTTCACATGCTTCCAGAGAGCAAATGATATCAGTGTGACCTCGCTGTTTCACACCTAGCTTTATGTCAGCATCAATCTGGGCCGAAGCTCCACAGGGCAAACCAGATCACTACACTCCTACAAACAAGACATTATCATCCACTTGAAATTCAAACTTTGAAAATTAAAAAAACTCCCATATTATGTTCTGCTTCCTTATAATGATGACACTGGATAATAAGAGCCACTAAAATTGTATGGTTACACTTTATTTTAAGGTGCCCTTGTTACAGTGTAATTATACATTTAAGCACTGAGTAATATTAATTAACTACATGTCCTTACTATATGGTTAGGGTTAGGATTAGGGTTTGGTTTAGGGTTACTTGCATGTAATTATGCATAATGTATTGTTATTATAATAGTAAGTACATGTAACGTGTAAGGACACCTTAAAATAAAGTGTTACCATTGTGTAAATAAACTTCAAACTAAGGCTGGGTTATAGCTATCACCTTTTATGTGACTAGTATAAGAACATTTAAATAGAGATGTATTAATAGTGTGTCTGATTTAAACATTAATAGCAAAAATTTACAGTAAGCTTAATTCATATGGTCAGTTTCAATTAATCTAATTATTCATTCATCTCTTAAAAGTATTTACAGGTGGCCCCTGCGTAACATTTTTTCATGTATTAAGATATATTTATTATTTAAGGATATATTTTTGTTTATTGCTACTTACTGTTATATTAAAATTATTCTTTTTTTTCTTTTTTTTTGCCTTGAGCACTTAACTACATTTTTACTATTTTAGTTCTTACATTAAACATTTGTAATTTTTACTTGGCTGAAATGATACTTTATATAAATATTCTTCTATGTCATGTAGTGTTGCTTTTGTCAACGAAAATTATGACTAAATATCGTCGTCAACGAACCTTTATCACGTGACGAAAACGAGACGAGACGAAACGTAAATGCTGGTCATGTGACGATTACTATAATTAAATGTATAATGCAATATTGTTGACGAATAAAAACGAGACTAAATGTGCTTTACAAAATAAAAACTATGCTAAAATGTCTCTTCATTTTCGTTGACCAAAACGAGACGAAACGAAATGTTATAACGTTATTTTGTCTCATGAAGGCGCTTATTATTATTATTTTGCAGTATTTTCTGTTTCCTGTAACTTCGCTTCAGCGTGCTGCATCAGGTCGCAGCAGCGCAGACGCAGGCGACGCCACTTCCTCAAGCCCCACTAGCGCATTATTTAGAAGACGTACAACAAACAAAGTGACTGGATGGTCGTCAGCCGGGGTCTGCCTTTTGGAGAAAATTTATGTGTGTGTACTTCTAACATGTTTGGTTGGTAAAATAAATGTTGTAAATTCAAATCAGAGCGTCTTCCGTGTCTGGAATGGATGTATTCTTGAGTCTATAAGGTAACAATAATATAATAAGATAACCTTGTTTGAAATGGGTTTGGCTAAAAGAAAATTTTGGTTTTGTCTATACTACTAGGTATTTATACTATATTGACTGGGTTAAATAGAACTGCATTACTAAAAAGAGACTAGAATACAATTTTCATTGATTAAAACTAGACTAAATGTCATCAGTTTTCGTCGACTAAAACTAGACGAAAGTAGTCATGGATAATTCTGACTAAAATAAGACTAAAATGCTCAGACTTTTAGTTGACACTTGACTAGACTAAAAAGAGTATGAACGTGACTAAAACTAATAAAAACTAAAATGACAGCTTCACACAAAGACTAGACTAAAACTAAAATTAAAACAGGCCGCCAAAAACAACACTAATGTCATGAAATTCCTCTTAATTTTTGTATTTCAACATTTCACTCAAATTATGTTAATAATACCATTTTGGTCCCACTTTATACTACTATGTACTTACATTTAAATGAATCATTTGATATAATGCACTTATTGTGTACATAAATGTTTTTACTTATATTTAAAAAATACCTGTATGTAATTAGATCTATAATTAATTTGTGTAATTACATTTATAAATAGCAGCAAAAGTGTTTTGAAACACAATATGAAAACAATAGAAGTTAAGGCCACCTAATATAAAGGGGGACCACAATTTTTTCATGTAGAAAAATGAAATTAGAAATATTTGAAAAATGCAATATTAAACTAATTAAATATCTTAAAAAAAACTGAAAAAAACAAAACAAAACAATAAAACTCTGAACTGAGTCTTGTTCTGAAGAGAAAGAGGGGCTGTGTAAAACTAATGACAGCGAGACAACATAAGAGGTGCTCTGGGAGCAAACGTCTGAGACATCTTATGTCTGTGCATGCATGGAAACCCAGAGGAGCACTGCTCTGTGACTGGCATTCAAAACAAACACAATCAATACACAATCCCCTAAACATCACTGCTGAGCCACAATAGAC
This sequence comes from Tor tambroides, assembly GCA_021397915.2. Taxonomy (NCBI): domain Eukaryota; kingdom Metazoa; phylum Chordata; class Actinopteri; order Cypriniformes; family Cyprinidae; genus Tor; species Tor tambroides. The sequence continues at coordinate 2,085 of JAFVLL020007921.1, read as the reverse complement.
ATTCTATACAAATGAAGCTCTAAACATCAAATGCAGAGATCCTCCAGCAGGCGTATGACTTGTGTGCTTCCTGTCCCTCAGCAGCACACTGGTGCACCTGATTCAACTCATTATCTGCTTGTTAAGTTCTTTATGAGAGGACTCGGGCCAGCTGCGAGGGGCAGAGTAAACATGCCGTGGATGGGGCGGATGGCAGGGCTCTATGTCGCAAGAAGTGAAGCATGTCACGCAGCAAATCCCAGCACTCTGCATGATAGTTTTCATTTATCAAGAAAGCACTTAGTTGGGAGGACAAGGGAGAGAGGAATACGTGGCATGTTTACGTCACATTAATGTTAATATGTGGATGAGGTGTTAAACAGTTGTTATGATTATTTGTGGTGGTTAGTGTTGAAGTTATGTTTTTTTAACATGTTACATAATCAAAAAATATGAGTAATACTGAATGACAGTGAGACTTGCCTTAGTAAACATCCCTAATGAATAGCTCGAATTATTTTACAGTAGTGTACATTCCAAATGAATAACAAATAACCAATAATTATCTTTATGTTATGGTTAATAACAGACATATGTTAAACAACACAACTTCATTCTCATTCTAGAGTCCATCTGATTGGGCTTAAATCTGTGTGGCGAAGGATGAATTTTTGTCAGGTTTTTATTGGCTAAAAACTAATTTCGGAGTACATTAGCATACAGATTAGCCTCAAAGCTAACACACGTTGACTAAAATCAACAAAACTCACATTTTAATTATAGGGTCTTCAAAAGTAATTTTCCCCAACAACAGTGATGGTCATGTTCTGTATGTATGTCCATATGTGAAGGACGTTTGTGTCTGTGTTTGATTTCCTCTCCGAGCTCCCTAATCCAGCAAAATTGAATATTTCACACTGGCGTAACCTGAAGCTCCTCCACAGCACTGTCTGAGTGTGTGTATGACTGCAAAACAGCATAAGTAGGACAAGGAGTCCAGAGGGAGCATGAAGGGTGGAAGAGAGGAGCAGAAAGGAGAGGAAAGGAGCAGAAAGGATAATTTCCAAAACTACCAACAACAATAATACAATAAAACGGCATCATGGGAGATGCATTGACTATGTTCTGACCTCCGCACTGTGGGTCCCTCTGAATGTAAGAGATATTTCAGTGTTGATGTATGTGTGTGTTTGAGTAATGCTGCCGCAGTCACACTCCTACTAGGCTGGACAGGAGTTAAAGGGTTCATAAAGCACCTCTATGATTAATGGACACGTGGCCTGCTGTGGATGACACACAAAGCCAATAAATACACTGTCCATAAATGCTCTTAACCCTTGGATGTCCCTAATGCACTATCAACCAATAAAATGACAGATTCACACTGCAACCTCAGCAGTAGTGTGGGCACTACTGAGACTGAGAAAAGACTGGGCAGCTGGAAGCTCTGTTTGAGTGTGAATAGCACATTAGAGCCGTTCAAACATCGACCTGCAGGTGTGTGTGTGTGTGTGTTTACCTGTAGCCATTTTCCCATCCTGTGCAGCAGGCCCATCCGGTATGACACTTTTGACCTGTAGGAACTCATCTGGTTCGTCACCCCCGATGATAGTGAAGCCAAATCCCATGTTGCTTTTCTGCAGGGCTGTAGACAGAAAGCTGCCCTTCAGCTGCGTGGGGTCCCGTGTGAACAGAGGCTTCTCTGCCAGGGTGAAGAAATGCAGACAGAAACATGAGATTGTAATCACGCAGAAGATATCCAGAAATTAATGGGTTATTTTGTAAAAGCCACTCCAAACCCATCAAAAGCAGCAGATCACATCACACTGGGGAATTGTGGGTAGAAGGCCAAGCGCTCTGCTTGCAGCCAAACATACAAGAGCAGAGTGGAACATGATGGCTTGTTTTTTGCTCAAACCTCACTTTTGGCTCTTTAAACGTACTCCAATGTTACACTCAACAGTGTTTAGCCTTGTCCAGGGCCGTCTCTCGGGACAGCCAAGACTTAAGCAAAAAAAAGCCAGGAGAAGAACCAGCACAGGCAGAGCGGTTCTTCTGCTCTCTCAGAGCGGAGAAAAGCAGTCTTGAAAACCGTTCTGGAGAAGC
>JAFVLL020007920.1:0-11554 GCA_021397915.2 Tor tambroides | reverse complement strand
AAAATGGGCTCCCGTTTTTAACATTGCTGGAAGCGTTGGAATAAAAAGAGGAGTCACTGTTGATTATTGCTCATTAGCCACAAGGACATCCACTTAACTCTGAATAAATGAGTGACACTAACAGCCCCAGTCGGAATGTCCTCCGCGTAGCTCTGAGCAAAATGTTCATTAATGCTCTCCATTTGCTAAGTTGAGAAAGAAAGCGGTTGGACACGTATGGCGACATCGGTATCGGTGATTACTTTGTTTCTGGCGAGGCATTTTAATCCTTAATTTCATGCGATGATCAGAGACGCCATGAAGCCCAGTGTCATCCTTTCAGGAGCATTTCAAATGGATTTTAATGATCAAGAGTGGCTCAGGTCCCTCAGCGCCTAATATGCGGAGAATACACACTAAACAAGCATCAATATTTATGATAGCCCTGAACGAGCTCGTCACTGGAAAAGGCGCATGATTTCTGCTGAAAAATGTGCGTGATAAAGTCTATCGTCGACCTAACGCCGATTCTATTATATTTTGCTAATGAAAGACAGTGTATTGGCAACAGAAATGTAGTTTGGAAGCGTTTTAACACCATCAACAAATACAGGGATGAACTTGCTATCATACATGACCACCATCCTCCTGGGGTGAATAGTCTGTGCAGAATATATATATATAGAGAGAGAGAGAGAGAGAGAGAGAGAGAGAGAGAGAGAGAGAGAGATACACACACACACACACACACACACAGTTTGACACAACTGAAAAGTGCTTAACACGTGGGAGTTATGAAATTAATCTATGTATTTATTTATTCCTTTTTATATTGGAATGCTTGAAATTTGGTGGATGATGGAAAATAGCGTAACATTTATTTTGAAGAAGCATCTGACTACCGTGACAAATTAGTGCACAAAATTTTAAATATCGATGTTCTATTGGGAGTAAACAGTACTCTACCTATTTTACTCTAATTTACACATATTTGGGTACGTAGGCCTCTATTTCTAAACTCTTGTAATTAGAAGAAGATAAATGTGTGGATATTATATAAAAGTTAAAGGCACATAGCGGGTAAAAAAACAAACGAGTTACAGGCGTTTGAACAAAATGTGTTAAAAAATTCTGGTCTCCCCTACGACTTAGAGGTGAAAGCTTGGTTAGGAATAAGGCCCACATCTAATGTACAATTTAATGATAGCCTAATATTGTAACGATTTTAGATATAGCTTTTGCTTCATAGTAATCCATGTGTAGCCTATACGTCCTCGGTCTGCTGAAGTGCAGAATGCACGGAAGTCTCTGCAAGCCTGTTTGCCACTGGCCTCGCGCTCTCCCTCTTGACCTGCACGGTGCGCGTGAGAGGGTCAGCACTGATTGGAGAATTTTGGTCACTTTCTGCGCCCTAGCTGGTGGCGCTCTTCCGAGTAAAAGACCAGAACGATGATTACATCAATCAGTGTCACCAACGTCACACAGCGTTTTATGAATATTCATAGCCAGATCTTAGTTTGACGGAACTGAATTTCGGAGAGATGGACTAATTGAATAGGCTTATATATATTAAAAAAGCACGAACAGCGAGCACGATGAATACTTTTTATTAACCCGGACGCAGCTCGCTCTCTCTCTCTCTCTCTCTCTCTCTCTCTCTCTCTCTCTCTCTGTGTGTGTGTCTCTGGGTTATTATGGACTGGAGCGCTTTGTTGTTCTAAAAGAGGGGCAGTGGCATAATTAATTAGGCTACTATTTGCTGTATACAGACTGGCATACCAGTTGACCATTTGTGCTCCGTGTCCTGGTGACAGGCTACACTTTGCGATTATTGTATTTATTTTATTCTTAAACATGTTTAAAATAATTTGATGTCTTAGAGTTGTGTGTGATTGTTGAACGCGAACTTTACATTTTAAATATTATTTTAATGCAGGTAGTTTGTCATTCAAGAGGGTTTTATTTTTTAATTCTGATTTTTGAAAATGTTGTATTCTTTTTCGATTGTTAATGTTTTTTTTGTTTTTGTTTTTTGTTTTTTCTTAGAGACTCGGAAATTAAATTTGACATTTAAACCAATGCTGTTTTTTTATCCATTATATACTATTTATTTCGCTGTGCGGAATACGGTCTTCAGTTTCGATGATGCAATTTTGAATGAACTGTGTCAAAATATTCTACCAGGCATTTTTTCTCATTGAGAAATCGCTAGCCTTACATTGCTTAACACTCTGCTTATAAGCTCCAAGCAAATCTCACAAAAAGAACGAATGATCCCAAAAATACCCATGGTCAACTTTCTCGAATAAATGACATAAATGAAGGATTATGATCAAAATGGCTCAGTCCGTGTAAAGGCCGCTCACAGTGGACTGTAGAGGGAGCTCCAACTCTAAATTTCTCCAAACTTTGGAAACCCTGAAACAAAGCTGCTGCCATGCAAATCATCTTCAAGAGGGAAAACACATAAATAAATAATTTCGCACAGTATCGAAGGCATATGGAAGCAGCACAACATCAATGTCTGATTAGAATTCATTACATTTTTAAAAAGCAGAATCTCGAAAATTATAAATAGTCGAGATTACATTAACCATCTGTACAGAGCAAAACATTTAACTTTTTGTGTGACTTTTCCTCTTCAAAGAAAAAAATATTCAATTCTCATTACAGTGAAATTGAGTTGTATGCTATTTCAACCCAATATAAATGAAATAATTATTCATTTCATATTGGCTGTTCCGCCTCGGTGGGGATAATCCCCATCCATTAATATCCAAATGCGCGATTCAAGAAGGAGCTAATTACAGTTAAGTCCCTGAAATAGGAAAATACTTCAAATCCTCCGTTTCAAACATCATAACCTCGAGTTAACGTTTCCCATGCCTTTCAAAACACACACGGTAACCATTTCTGCACAGAAAAGCATGACATTTCTAATATCATTTACAATATTAGCACTCCACTCCATTGTTTTTTTTTGTTTTGTTTTGTTTTGTTTTTTTAGTCGTTTTTTAAAAAATGAAAAGTGACGGTAAAGTTGCAGCGGTTCATTTATTAGCCAAAATATAGACTTTCTTGTACAATTTCGGATCACAAGTATATACATTTTCTTTACGTTATATACAAAACATTTCAACATCAAATCCTCACAGAGCTTACAAAAGAAAATGGGATTCACAGACTACTTGGCCTGACAGCATTAACATCAGCCATTGTACACAGGACATGCTTACAATGTAAGTATACAGAAGTGAGTTATTTTTATTTTACATTCCTTACACAGGTTAAAATGAGAAGTAAACAAAAAAGAGAGAAAAGCCTACGAGGACGAGAGGGCAGATAATACCATGGCAGCTTCGAGTTGGTTCTGGGGCCTATTGGGATATAGAAGGGAAGCATGAAAAACACGGGGCCAATACAAAACTAAATCTGCAAGCAATATAGAACAACGTTTCTGAAATCAACATTCTGAAATATCGCATCGACGCACTGGAGATTTATTGGTTTGACATTATGGGTTTATTATTGCACAAGCACAATATATAAATCATGTTTAAACCACGGTATACCAAGTACCCGAGTGCGTGACTAGACAGTCATGCATGAACATTAAGTGATATTCAAATGTAAAACTTAACAAGTAACAATTTAAAAAAAAAAAAAAAGTAACGCTAAATTGAAGTCATGGACAGACAACAAAGATCTGCCTCACTGCCTTTAAACATAGATGAAAATAGCAAAACTTTCGCCTCCAAGGCACTAGATCTTTCTGAAATAATAAAACCAGTAACAAGAAGAAAAGAAAACAATTAATTTAAATGCCACTATATTATTATTATTATTATTATTATTATTTAAAAAAGCAGAGTCTTTTTAAAAATCTCTTACAGCCAGTTGAGAAAAAAGTTTGCGGCCTAGAAATATCAAAATTCGCACACACTAACACACCTTTTAAAAGGCAACTGAAAACCTTTTTCCACATATTCAATGGGACAGACTTTAGAGTATTTGAAGGAGAAGAAGAAAAAGGAGGAACACTATATATATATATATATATATATATATATATATATATATATATATATCAGAGAAGTACTCTCCACTAGACATTTGCATTTCAAGCGTAATTATTTTTACTTGAATGTTTCACAGTAAAAAATAAAATGATTACTCACCAGCTGGTTGAAAATGGACAGATCATTTGAATAAGGAAGAAAAGCTCCATAGCTTTGTGCGGCAGCGAAAGGTGATCCGTACATAGTGGAGAGAACATTAGAGAGCGCTCCGGACGGGCTCAGGTCTGTCCCGGCTCGGGCACTGCCTATCCCCTGTCTGTCCTGCGGGTATATGGGTCGGATGTACTGATATCCCAGCTGTGGGAAAGACATTGTTGTGGAGAAAGTCTACTGGAGTCACAAAAAGCGGCGAATCGCCCTCTTGTTGCGCACCACGATATCCACTTTACAGTGAGTACAAAGTGTCAGGGAAGTCTATATTTCCTCCGAAAGAGCCAGTGTAAACGATCCGATTGCGCTTTCCTCCCTTACTTCCCTATTGATCTGAATGGACTAAGGTCAGGTCCTTACAGATTGCTTTAGATTATTGGAACTCCTTTTTGTGATTGACATTTTTAGTCGCTCAGAAGCTCCTCCTATTTCTCAAGTCTCACCCCCATTTACAGAGCCTCTCTCTCTCTCCCTCCCTCTCTCCCCCCTCCTCTCTCTCTCTCTGCTCCTGCTCTCCGTCTGGATAAGTCCTCTGACGTCGCCATCTCTTATTTGAATGAGTTTCAAATCTCATTTTATGGCTCGCCAATCATTTCATTTGTTATTTGTTCGCCGCTTCAGCCCTTTCCCATTTCTTGTGTTACTTCTCAAAAATTTTGATCATCCACAAAATGGTAAATATTTTACTCTTGTTGAGTCATTAACTTCCCGCAGATCTTTTGTCTTTATTTTACTCGCGTCTCTTCCACGTGAAACGAAGAACTTTAAAGTTTAAATCGGAGAGCACACAGCCTACAGAATTGTGTGTTTGCTCTTACCAAAATAAGGAAAATATTATGCGAGGAGCGTTTTTAATTCATCTAACACGGAACAAACCAATCGGGGTCTCTTCTGACGCCTTTAGTGAAACATCAAAACACTGGCATGTTACCGTTCGCCTTCAGAGTAAGTTGAGAAAAAAATAGAAAGCCTGAACAACAGCATAATTTCGTAATATGATATATGCGGTATTGGGGATTTCTGCAAATTACAATTTAGTGTGGGGCATTTTAATTTTTCAACTTTGTAAATTTATTATTATTATTATTATTATTATTATTATTATTATAATAATACTACTACATATGATAGCCTATATGTGTTTAAGCTGTCAGCCTTGAAAGCTTTTTTGACGTATTAAAATATAATCGCAAATGTCTCAATTGCATTCATGTGTAACGCTTCTGTTCCTAAAAAAACATATTTTGGGCGATTAACCTACAGGATTACAGACAGACAGATATCCATTGAAAAGATCTGATATAATCCGTACTCTTCTGTAAATAATACGGATTAAAACAAAGGACGATGATCACGATTGAAATTCCTTGAATCAATATATGAAAATATGCAGGAAACATCTACAATCGTATTATGCTCCTAGTCTAGTGTCATCATATGTCTGCTAATCGTCTTCCAAACAACGGCACCGATTACCTAGTGCTTTAACGAGTTTCGTTTATTTGAATATAGGATGACTAAACCTCAATTCAGTAATGAAAGATTATGGTGAATCAACTTCGGCTTGGATTTAATGTGATGTGGTTTCCAAGAACGCAATGTTCCTCCTAAACCTTCCATCTGCTTTTAAAGAGATAGCCTAGTTATTGTTATGGCATCATAATATCTGAATTGTCATTTGTATTGGCTCTTTGCTTATTTAAGGACACCCGGATTTCCATGTTCTCCTTACCACGTGTCTGCTGTTTTGACGTCTAACAATGCAGGATTACGGGGGTTATTAATTAGAACAGCAGTCTGATGCCATTCAGAGCGGATGGTAATAACTACATAACCGTCAATAACACCCACACGGACCTGCAGAGCTAACAAGAACTCTCAGCCCACCCGGCTGACCCCACAGCACTACGCCATCTGGGACAATGCAAAATACAGCTAACCCTCTAGGTTTCAAGCTGTCTAGTTTTCTCTTCAGTCATATTTACCTACATCTATTTGCAATTATTTTGATGTAAGCTAACCGTTTTCAAACCACTGTATTTAGTGAAGTTGGAAGCACGGGGGAAAGGATAAGTGTGCGTGCTGGAGTCCGCCCTGCAGCGCTCTGAATTCGGATGGACACGTGTCTCATCCCGGGACCTGTCAGGGCCTCAAGGTTTGCCTCTGATTTATTGGCCCAATCAAATAAACATGCACTAACTTAACACTTTCACACTGACCCAGGAAACTGGCACAGCCATAAAAGCATTAGGACGGTGTTTTCTTCCTGCCTTCTTCTCCCACCCCTCTGAAAGCCCTTGTAACAATGTAAATAAAAGGCTTGAGCATTATTATTATTATTATTATTATTATTATTACTATTATTATTATTATTCATGTAATAATTATTGTAGTTGATATTTTTATAGTTACTATAATAATATTAACAGAAACAATAAAACCAAACAATTGTATCAGAATTATTAATATACATATGCTAATATGTAGGGCAGGCATTTATTTAATTGTTAATTAATTCTTTTTTTTTTTCTTTTTTTTTTTTACCTATAGTCTAACAAGACTCCATTAAACGCAGGCCAACATTTCAAAGCACCGCACTAATGTCACGTGTATAAATAGGGCAATCTCGGATGTGTGACTTGAGGGATGATTTCTGTGACTCCTTTACTAGCAATTATGCAGATGACACCATTTCGCATTCTCCAACACGCATCCAAATAAACAAGCAGAGACGTTGCGCTCAAAAGCGTTTCCTTATGCAATACACAAGATGCCTGCGACAGCACTGATCAAAGACTTCAAACAGGGGCCCTTCAAATTACACCTCTGAATCAGCTCTGCAATGCCAAGGCGACAGAAAACAAGTAACACATACCCCACCGCACATGGTCTTTTAAACGGGCTTTTCTGATCCGATCTGTTAATTGAGGTGATAAAGGATTTAAAACGAAAACACACTTAATGACCTTTGATGTGTGTGTTGTATTCGACAGGGGGAGGAATGAGAAATATGTGTGTTAGAGTGACTGGCCTAAATCACATTTTCTTTAACAACTCCGGCAAACAGGATTTTATTTGGTAAGAGTAGAGAGGGGAAATCAGTTTGCAAGTTCTGTGAAGGGTTTACATTTTGCATCTAAGATTTGGTTAAACAGGAAAAGGACTAACATAGTAGCTTTATCTTTATTATGCAGAATCAGAATTCTAGATAGGTTGGTCAAAAAAAAAATCTGATTTGCTCTATAATATGTTTTGTACTAAGTGGTTCCAGATTATTTACAACATTTCATCATAGTCTATCCACGATTTTTATAGAGTACTGCAAAAAGAAAATCACTACTTCACGTAGCCTATTAGTTGACATAACTTCATTAAAACTATGGTTAGGTTTATATACAGTAGATGCGTAATACTGACTATATAGTAAGGTTTAAAGCTGAAGCTCAAACTAATTTGTAGGGAGAAGTTTAAATTTTCTTATACAAAACACCTATCTGTATGTTATGTATAAATATCTAAATAAACACATTTATATGTGTGTGTGCGCGCGCGCGCGTGTGTGTGTGAAATGGCTGAGGACATTTAATCCAATAAATGCTTTCAAAAATTAACTCAAGAGCAAGTGTACTTCCTGAATATGTTTAAAGTTTAATTTTTACTGTTAGCATAATTTGACTAATGTTATTTTAATTAGGTTTCTCCAATCAATCGTGTCTATTAAAGAGATAACTTGCAGTGGAGGAGAAAGTGACGAGTTTTGAACTGTTCCCTGGGCACACACAGCAATTTGGAGCAAATTAAGAGTAGTCAATGGACTGCAACTTATTAAAATGCTTTAACAAATTGTATCAAACACCAAATTCAAACGGCGACATCTGTTTTAACCCTTCATTAGCGAGGACCAAAAGCTCTATCCGAACCGACCTTGTTGTCCTATACCGAACATCTACAGGTGGTTTAGATTACACGTTCTGGCGTCTGTACACTGTGGGGATTTCTTAACCTTTACGCCTCCTTTACACTAACACGGGCAGATTTAGACCTCTTGTTTGCACAATATCAAGAGGCCTAAATAGAAAGAAGCGGGGGGGAAATCGTCTATCCTAATTTTATAAATGTTAAGCGTATATCTAATATTATACTGTGTGCAGCCTTTGGCAGCTCAAGCAAAGCACAGACTAAACAGGATGAAAAACCATTTTCCTCAGCACCAACGCTTCGACGACAACCCCAGTCTATTAAGTGACTGCTGAAGTCTGTGTGCTGAGGTGGCGGAAATCTGGAGGGACTTATTCTCGATTGTTTCATCGGCTGTGATACGGAGCAAGCGTATAGTCGGAGCAGCGCGGTCATAAAGTGGGAATTTGGATTTGGTAAATTGCGCAGTAATTGATTGAGAAGGTCAGAGCACGAGCTGCCCAGTCTTCGCGCGCAGCTTTGGTAAATATTTTGATGGCGGTCTAGCGCAGGCTTCGAGTTGTTCTATTAGCAAGGCAGGGTCACTTTCATTTATCGCTATTTGCCAACATCTGCCCTCTCAGCAAAGAGTGCACACAACTACAAGACCTATTTTTTCTCAGTTGCCTTTTAGAGTAAATTTGTAGAGAATGACTGACAATGTGAATGTGACAAGAATAGGTTTCCAGTTTTTCTACTTTTGCAGGTCATTCAGTAGTTCTACCTGACATCATAATAATAATAATAATAATAAGTAAAAAAAAACAATATTTGGATAATATTTATTTTTCATGTAAAATAATAATAATAATAATAATAATAATAATAATCATCATCATCATCATTCTTTTTATGTTTCTTGGAAAAAAAACAAAACAGAAATTGGTCCAGCGTTTCCTGACCATCTTCACAATGGTGATTTGAATATTAGCCACATGCATGTTTTCTTCACTGCTGCCGGCCTTTCTCTGCGTGGTTGTCTCCTGTATCAGTAACAAAGCAGCCATTGATTTTATGGTAAAGTCACTTTGCAAAGGGAATGAGTTCCTGTGGCCGGGGATATCAGTGTGTTACACGGGTATAGCCCAGGTAACAAGATGAGAATTGATTCAGCATTACAGCTGATCAATACTGAAATAAGTAACTTCAGGCCTGAATTAAAATACAAGTTGGAGCTAGCTTTGCTGCTGTCAGTTTATGGAGAAGTGACAGAAAGACACACAGTAGCACGACTGAAAGAAATTGTGTACGTGTGTTCAAGGGTAAGACCAGAGTGCATAAGCACTATAGGAACTCTCAGATTATTTTTGTGTTATGTTGACAGACAAGAATTCAGTTATCTTAGCCATAAAATTGTCATCTGCACATATGCAAATTGCTGAGCCAATGCATTACCATTAATAATACCATTCCAAATGTATGTTAGTAGTAATAACTGTAAACAATCCGGTCACTTATGCTTAATGCTTCATGTGGTGACACACACACATTAACTACTTCTGGTTTCAAAACTATTTCAGTCAGCAGTAACCCCTAATAATAAACCAAGTAAAGTAATTAGTGATCCTTAATTCTACAGTGACGTGCCTTGAGACATTTCATTGAGGGGTCAGTAATAAACCACTTGGACTACAAAAACCCTCATTGGTCCACTAACTAACATTCTCTGTGTACATAAAATAAAATAATTTGATTAAGTGGTGAAGCAAGCAATTTGTGAACACAAGATTTTCCAGTGGAAGTTATTTGACTTGAATATTCATAGGCCAAAGAATGCCAGTTTATGATGTACAGGAAGTACACAAGGAAAATATGGTTGCATTCTATCGATCTCAAGTTGAATGCAGCCACTTGGAAGGATTTTTTTCTTATAGAAGATGTTTGCCTGAAGCAAGTTGTGTCTAATATCTATAGAAAGATTACAGGGTGCCCCAGTGGCATATTGAGCTGCTGGACATAGCATGCACACATAATGAAGACATCTTCCATCAGCCACAAATTGTGCTGAACAAAAAGAGAGTGACAGAAAGAGAAAGAGAGTAACCATTCATGATTAAAATGAGACCTATAGAGTGGATTTACTGCTAAAATAAAGCAGCTGTTTGAGTAATCTGGTAATAATCTAAATGTGTGATTTTTATACAGTCCATTCAAGATTACCAGCTCTCTCTCTCTCTCCTTTTTTTTCTCTCCAGCTGCTGCAGCAGGTTTGTATGTAGCTGCAGGAGAAGCAGCTGTACTAACACAGAGGCCCCTATCCACCCAGAGGCACTGATAACCCTGCGGGAAGAATAGCTCACAGTTTACATATTGATGTGTCCTCAAATATAAAGTCAAGTAGGTTTTTAAAGATTGCATGCCTTGTATAACTTACCAGCTCAGAAACTAGCCTCCTGTCTTTAATGAAAAAGAATGCAAGCTAGTTTTTTGCTAATAGCAAAAAGTAGTGCGAGCTTGTTATCAAGTCTAGACTAAATAGCATTATGGTCTTCGGTGTGTGTGTGTAATCTGCAATATTGAGTGGCACAGCATGCCAACACAGTGAGGTCAGTGCAGTTTATACTGCCAGCACTTATACTCAGCATGCAGTTAGTGATATGACATAGACCACCTAAGAACTGTCCTCATGTACACACTCCAGGCTAAGTGTGTGAAAGTGTGTGTGTGTGTGTGTGTGTGTGTGTGTGTGTGTGTGTGTGTGGTACATTAACATAAAAGTAGTGTATATAAAAGTGTACACTATCTATCTATCTATCTATCTATCTATCTATCTATCTATCTATCTATCTATCTATCTATCTATCTATCTATCTATCTCTGTCTGTATGTATGTGTGTGTGCATATAATGTATACATAAACAGCATATACAGTAAATGTATGTTTAGTAATATAAATGTAGTTACACAGTTTTATCTTGTTTATGTCCACATTATAAACAATTTTCAAATTATGTAAATATAGATAGAAATATACCTAGATCTAGATATAGACATATAAATATAAATATAGAATATATATAATATAAAGTAAATGTAAATTTAAATGTATGTTACATTGTATTCTACACACACATATACATTTTTTTTCAGTTTAATTTCAAAAACATTGAATTTCAGATTTAAGATATTTTTTAAATAATTTGATGGGTTTTTTCCTCCTATGTATATATATATATTTCTTTATTTGGATCGCTGATACAAGCCTGCACTGGGATAAAGAAAAGCAGCTATTTGTAATAAACAGAAACACATTGACCATTTTCTGGAGTCGTCAGACCTTGGGATAACAAGATCGCTCCGTTTCTTTTGTGTGCAGCCAAGTGTAATTGTTTGTAGATTTAGCTTTCAGAGTTGACTTGTGAAATTGAGCAAATGTTAACCCACTTTAT
>JAFVLL020007919.1:0-19566 GCA_021397915.2 Tor tambroides | reverse complement strand
GGCGCTACGCAGACCGATCGGCATATGACATCAAAGTACCACAAGAGCAAATCAAAAGCATAAAGCCGATGCATCTCCAACAAGCCTATCCTTCCATCTATTTTCCAAACCGCTGGTTCAGTGTGGATACAGCGTAATATCATACAGGTATAAATTTATTTCTTAATTGTTTATTACATTGTTTAATTAAGTTTGATACATGCTAATTTCCATGACAGAGTTAAGCACTATTTGGACGGTAATTGTTTCTCATGGGGACATAAGTGATTTTCACCATTTACAGGGGGTAGTCGGTGATTTAATTGACATCCGAATCCAGAATGTCAGTGTTTATCTCTCACCACCCCTGTAAAAATCCCTGGCCGAATTACCTACTGTTTTTGACAAACACCAAGGTCGTGGGGTAATTTAATTGCCATCCAAATCCACATCTCTGAGTTTACGAGAAGAAATCGATTCAAAATTCAGTGTTTAAACCCTTTTTGAGCACCCCCGAACACCGTAAGGTAACTGTTACACTTTGGTGTAATTTGCATGCATATTTATTTCTGAAATGCTGGAAAGTAAAAAAAAAATTCTACTTCATAACTGCTCCACCACAGCGACTGAGAGCAGAAAGAGAAGAAAAGCGTGAAACATTCAAAATGGGTCTTTATTATGGCAGCAGCAGGTATGCAATAGGCCTACATTTTTAAAAAATGTGTATGATAAACAGATATACACATAACTATATCGTGTGTAATTATATAAAAATAGCATGTCTACTGGACATTTAAATAATCAAATAATAAATAGGATTATATATTATAAAATATACTTGCATAGAATAATAAGAATACATTTGACATAAGTATTTTAAAATACATTTTACACAATAATACATTTGTAAATAAAATTCATTTTATTTACAGCAGACAATCATGTGACTGGCCACTGAGCAGTGTGTTCCCGGGTTCGTAGGATCACAGAACTCACTTCTCCACTGTGAATAAATCACCATCCGAATCCATGAGTTTTATCACTGAGGTGATATGTAAATTTATTTTTAAAGACGTCCATATGAGAAACAATTACCGTCCGAATTGGGCTTTAGAGATAAATCTTTTCATTACTACTGGAGGTATCTGTTTTGGTATGTTTCAAATGATTATTAAACAGAAAGCACAAACTATGCAAAAGTGGCAGTCCTTCCGGCAAACTCGTAGCGAATAGTGAATGTAGGCATAGGGCCCAATTTCAAACACAGCTAAGTTCTAAATCAGGAATAGGCAACTTTGCTCCTGGAGTTTAGTTCCATCCCTAATCAAACACACTTGCCTGTAGTTATCAAACAATCCTGGAGACATGGGTAAGATTTTTCAGTGGCACATGTCAAACTCATCTGCTTGAGGGCCACTGTCATGCAGAGTGTAGCTCCAACATACCTGCCTGGAAGTTTCTAGCACTCCTAAAGACTTTGATTAGCTCGATCAGATGTGTTTAATTAGGGTTGGGGCTAAACTCTGCAGAACAGAGGAGTTTACCACAGCTGGATTAGGGATTGGGCTAAACTGCAAGTGGTCATCCAGGACCAGAGCTGCCCATTCTTGGTCAACTCTGGTGCTGGAACAAACACAAGTGCAGAATCCTGACAGTACCCAGAGCAGATCAGAATTATAGGGAGGCCATGGTGGGCAAGGTCACACTGATGAAAAGACGGAGGGAACGTGGCACCTAGTCAGAAAAGGGCTTTAGACTGAGCAGAGAAAAGGGGAAAGGGGGAAAGAGAAGTGGTGTGTGGCCAAGTATCGTGACCCATACTTGGAATTTGTCCTCTGCATTTAACCCATCCAAGCGCACGCACACAGTAGTGAACACACACCCGGAGCAGCGGGCAGCCAATGCTGCGGCGCGCGGGGAGCAGTCGGGGGTTCGGTGCCTTGCTCAAGGGTCTCACCACAGTCGTGGTATTTAGGGTGGAGAGAGTGCTGGTTATTCACTCCCCCCACCTACAATCCCTGCCGGACCTGAGACTCGAACCCACGACCTTTGGGTTATTACAAGTCCGACTCTCTATCCATTAGGCCACGGCTGCCCCTATGAAAACATAGGCCCTGTCCCAAGTGGCACACTTCATGAGCACTTTCGGTCTTGAGGACTTACAATGGCCACTGCGTGCGCGTGTCCATTAAGTCCACGAGACCGTAGGGTGTCCCATTTGTCATTTTAGCTTTCAGAAGGGTGCTCCCGAGCACCCCTTTGAGGCCACTATGTGCCCTCGATCCACACTTCTGCTGAGCCTGCAAGCCTGTGAGCTATGCAGTCGACTTCTACCTGGCAGTCAAAGCTCAGACTCAACCACCCTTGGTTACAATGACCGGGTCTTCTGACAGAATTAGCTTGTCAGCAAAGAGCTGGTGGGTGACCTTCCTGTCCATGACCGGTTTGGCTGTGACAGGGAGAATACATATAAAATGATCTAATCACTTACTTTTTGTATTGTGTGAATTTGTTTTGACTGATCTCACTTAAACTGCACTTGGCTAATCTTATCCCAGACATGCTGACAGACACTTCTTGTTTAAATGGTATGTTGCAGTAACGAAACTTCCCAAACACAGCATTTTCATGAAATGAAACTTTTGGTAGCCCTCAAATGTGATTATACAGCATTTCATCCAAGTTTCACAATAGTTGACTTGACTTGGTTGTTATTTAAAGGAAAAGCAAGATGTCTTGTAACTCAGTTACTCAATTGTGAATTGTGTTCCTGTCGCTGCTGTTTGCAATATTTCCAGCGAAAGAAGAATCATGTACCTTCTATGGCCTCTACTGTTTCTTCACGTTTCAGCACAGCATCTGACCCTGTTTGGTTAGTAACTAAAAGCTTGCTTTTTAATTAAATTACTTGTATTTGGAGAATTTTCTCGAGTCTCTAATAAATGACTACAAGTCACAAATATATTTGTAAACATCTCAGAATTTTTGTCTTCTTCTGAATCTTCGGTCACTAGATGATGACAGACTAAAGCAGCCAAAACAGGAGGGCAGAGTGCGATTGGTGGGGGATCTGCCTTCATCTGGTCGTGTGGAGGTCTACCATGATGGACAGTGGGGTACAGTTTGTGATGATTCATGGGAACTGGCTGAAGCACAAGTGGTGTGTCGTCAGCTGGGTTTTCCTGGAGCAATATCAGTTACGACTGGAGGACGTTATGGTGAAGGTACAAACTCCACAGCAAAATTTGTTTGTTACACACTGATAAAAATAATTTTCTTATATTTTTAATCCAGATTCTATTTGGGTTTTTTTGTAGGCTCTGGTCCAATCTGGATGGATGACGTGAAGTGTAATGGCTCGGAGAGCTCACTGTCTAAGTGCAGCTTCAAAGGCTGGGGTGAATCTGACTGCACACATAAAGAGGATGCAGGAGTCGTCTGTGAGACTGGTAAGAAACTCAGCAACTCAATATTTTTGCATGTGTATTTCTGTTATTTGTATTGTTTAATCTGTTTTATTACATTATCTTTGCAGGTAAAAACATAACCAGCAATCGTCAGTTCTATGTGGATAACAGTCTGGGTTTGTCTGATGATCTTGGTCTTCTGTTTGACAGTGGAGATGGTTGTGATTTTAGAGTTAATGTACAAGACATCAGTGAAGAGTCAGAATTGACATTCTGTGTGCACAAAATGATCCTCATGTTTTATCCAGAACTAAACATAACAAATGACTCCAGAAACCTCACAGTGGATGTCAGCCAGACCTGCCATCCTCATGTCTCTGCTTTTCTCAGGTAACTTTCTGAAGACCACTTCACTTCTTAGCTCAATCCAACTGTCTCACTAAGTGCAGATCAGAACTGATTATATTATCAGTGTTAGACATTTACAATATCTGTTTTTGCTCAGGTATTTGTACACACGTCAGATTGATGTTTCCATCACGTCGGCTCAATGTCTGCATCAGCTGGCGTTTATCTTTGGAGTGAAGAAGCTTATGGAGGATGTCGGCAGGGCCTTCACTTTACTCCTCCCTGAAGACAACACCTTCCGCACACAGGTATCCATGTACGAGTATGGCGTCCGCACACGAGATCTTGTTCTGCAGGAGAACGTCCTTCAGTATCTTTCCTGGAACTGTGAGTTTCTCATAAGCTCTCCAGTGTGGAGCACCATCTCCTTTCACATGATGGACGCTCTGCTGCAGCGCTCAGACCTGATTGTGAAGGATGAAGCTTTCCTTCTTGAAGCTCTGGAGAGATGGATCCAAGACAAAGGTGATGAGATTAGTTCAGATCAACAGGCCAGTCTCCTGAATCACATCCGCTTCCTCTTGATCCCAGTGGATAAACTGTATGAAATGCAGTTTTCCTCAAGCGTTCTCCATCAGAATCATGAGAAACTGTACCTAACTGGTCTGCTCCGAGGTTTTCAGTTCAATGCTCTGCCCTTCTCTAAGATCAGAAAGCAAATGGATAACATGAGTAGTGAGTATCTACCCAGAATCTACACTGGAGATGAGTGGAGTGTAATTTTCAACGTGACCACTGTCAGATACCCAAGCTATAATTACAACTATAACCGCAGATATGGCCAAAATCACAGAATACTATCCTTCTCCACTCCAGCACACCCTAGTGCTCTTTACAGAGAGCAAAAGGTCCAGTGGCAAGCCCAGGTGTTTCTTACTGCTCAGGAATGCTCTAACTATGGTATTTCATGTACATCTTTTCCTGTTGCAAGGTTTGTCGCAAGTGGTAATCAGAACATGTACGCTAGCACCATTCGCTTCAGCAACAGGTTGATTCTCAGCTGTAAGAATGAAGACAATGTCTTTCATGTCCAAGATTTCAAAAATAGCATGGCGGTGATTCCAAATAACAGCAGTATGGGTCTGCCTAACCCCTGTCCTGATGACTACAGTTTCAGATTTGTAGTGCGTCCCCAGTTTATCTGACTGCACAGAGTTTCTAGCTTCAGCTAGTTTCCTGCAGGCATTTCAGTATATTCATATCTAGTTTAATCAAATCAATTAAATTCAATCAAGTTTTTTTTTTTTAAATCAATGTTATTCATTCTGTAGTGAGTTCTCTCAAATGTTTTAGTTGATTTGAAACTTTTCATTTAAATACTGTAGCAATACAAATGCTTCATTTTGAAAATGCACTTCAAAAATAAAAAAAAATAAAAATATTTCTTACATTATCTCTATGAGTTTGATTCCTCTTTGACGGACCCGTGTTAATTGTTAAAATGTTTTTGAAATACTGTATATCTAGCCTCATCAAAATTGATTAAAATCAGTTAATAATTCAAAACTATTAACTTGTAATAGCCTTTATCGGAAATGGTGGCAGTGGTGTCTCATTTTGAAAGAATAGTAAGTCAAATAGTGGTCACTAAAGATGTTAGGTTTTATTTTGACACAGTTGCACAATAGGTAATTGTTTAATAATTCATTAGGCATTAACTAGATATTGAATACTTTTTTCATCAATCTTGAGTGTCGCCTGATTAACAACTATTAGGTTTATTAATGTATATTATCATACAAACATTTTTAGCCAATACAACAACATATAGCCTAGGCTACAGGAGTAAGTAGCTATAGGAGTAAAATTCATAAGTTCACTCAATTCATGCATAAAATTCAAAACAACTGAGAGCGCATGCCTTGTTAGCATTCAATTTGAGGAAATCTAACAGCGTATTGATGAAAATTAACACTACAACACATTTAAAATGTGACTTTAACACATGCAACAGTAAATAAGTTTTCTCTAATCCCTTTAAATGAATTTTAATTGTAAACATAATTTGAATAGTTATACTCTGCATCTACATTTTATTCTTCTTCATTTCTTTCTTCACCCCACAGTTTCAGCTTCGTGCCTCGCCTTCCTTTCTGCTCTCGCTTTCTATTCTTCTATCTCTGACTTTTCCTGACTGCACACTTTTGGGTAACACTTTAGAATAGGGAACGCTTATTCACTATTAACTACGACTTTTCCCTCAATAAATTCCTAATTTGCTGCTTATTAATAGTTAGTAAGGTAGTTGTTAAGTTTAGGTATTGGGTAGGATTAAGGATGTAGAATAAGGTCATGTAGAATAAGGCATTAATATGTACTTAATTACTACTAATAAATGGCTAATAATCTAGTAATATGCATGCTAATAAGCAACTAGTTAAGAGACCCTAAAATAAAGTGTTACCCACTTTTGTTTTCTAAGCATCATTTCTACATGAAAATAATCAGTGAATGTCGGTTTATTTAATGAATGTGAAATAGTGAAGGTTCAAGGTGGCCCACTTTACTATGCACCTTCTGCTAAACTGGGCCAGCAATATTTAACCACCTTGCAGGAAAAAACTAACAATTTTTAACAAATTATTTGCATTTTAATTCATGTTAACAAGTACTGTCACAATAATATTTGTTTTAGTGAGTAACCTTAAAAGTTAGAAATGAAGATCTGAATGTCAAAGAGCTATTGTATAAATGAATAAAATAAAACAGAAAATAGTCATGTTTACTTGAGCGTAGACTATTAATGTACACACTAGTGTTGAGAAATGGTTTGAAAACCTCCTCTTTGCATTGTGTGAAAGATTTTTGTGGAAAACTCAAACGGGATTTGTTTGAACATGCACACTGCCGTTATTCTTGAGTTTGTTTTCTCTTGAAATGAAACTTAAGGTAGTCCTCAAATGTGATTGGACAGTGGTTGGATTATATGTAAGCGATATCTCACAATGCAAAGAAGTTCTTGCCAGTTCCTGTTCACTTTATTGTAAGTCAAATGAGCCTTATTACTGTGACTCTCAACTTTGTCTGTAATGGCTCTTGGTGCTACTGCCCCAGTCTTTGAAGAGTTATGCTGATTGGATTATGACTGATTGGTGAAATGGCACAGGTTGCTATACCTGATTACCTCATTTGCATGCTTTGTTTAAAGTCATCTCCCAGGTGCTTTGTTTCCATTTCTAAGCACTGTATATAAACTACAATGTATCACTGCCTTAGTCAGATTTTTGATGACTTCAGCGCCACACAGCACATTCTCTATAAAGAATCCTGTTGAAGATATACCCAAGAGTATCCTGGTCTTCACTTCTTGAGTTTCTATATAAATATTACACCAAAAAAATGCATGACATTTACAAATATAAGAATATACTACTAGCTCTTCTGTAAAGCTGATAATCTGATCTTAAATATGGTCTTCATCGTTTCACAAATTGCCCTGTGTTGGTTTTGTTAGTCGTGGGCTTTCTTTTACATGTTTGTGAACCCTCTAAATAAACAAGTTTATTGTTGATGAAGAGTCAAAGACTAAACGTGAGGGCAGAGTACGATTGGTGGGGGATCTGCTTTCATCTGGTCGTGTGGAGGTCTACCATGATGGACAGTGGGGTACAGTTTGTGATGACGGATCGGAACTGGCTGAAGCACAAGTGGTGTGTCGTCAGCTGGGTTTTCCTGGAGCAATATCAGTTACGCCTGGAGGACAATACGGTGAAGGTATAAACCCATTAGAATTTGAATATTACACACTGTAATACCAACAGTCTTATTTCTGACTTGTGTTCTTAATCCTATTTTAAATCAAAATGTTGTTTTCTTATTTTAATCCTATTTACGTATTTATTTGTGTGTTTGTTTGTTCTGGTCCTACATGAACTGTAAAGGCTCGGAGAGCTCATTGTCTGAATGCTGCTTCAAAAGCTGGGTTGTTACTAATTGCTCATATAAAGAGGATGCAGGAATGGTCTGCAAGACTGGTAAGACATCTACTGGATCATACTAAAATGACAGCGCTTGCTCGTGGAAATGGATTTAGGCCTTGTAATACAATATTGCCTAATGAATCGTGGTCTTATATTTATTTATTTCATCTTCTCATTTTTGTTTTTTATTATTATGACGTTTCTTCTATGAAAGCAAGGACAGTCAAATATGTTTGTGGTGAAGTGCACAAAATGGTCCCAGATGTCATTTATTAACAGGCTACACTGTGGAAGTACATTTCTGCCACTGAATTAAAAAAAAAAAAGTGAGTATACATCTTTTTTATTCATTTATTTTTTTTAATTGTCTGATAAACTTGCAATTCTGACTTTATCCCCTCAATTCTGACTTTTTTTTCTCAGAATTGTGAGATATAAACATGCAATTCTGAGTTTAAAAGTCCAATTCTGAGGGGGAAAAAAGACTATTTTCTTACAATTGAGATTTTATCCCCCAGTTTCATAGACAAGGCCAATAGCCCAACACCACGGTCTGTCCAGCAGAGGGAAACAGCGAGCCTACTGTAGAGTGAAGATAGACTACTTTTTTTCATGTAGTTTATTCAAGCCTTTAGATAGACCATTTTAAAGGAAAGGTCTAATGCTATTTTATGCATTCTGATTTATTTACACTGTTAAAGAATTCGATTCTCATGCCAAACATGACCAAAGTCTCAAAAAATTAGTTGAACGTATGACGGAGTAATTCTATGCCAAATAGGTCTACACTCCTTCAGCCTTCATAACAGTTTCGGATGATTTTTTGTCCAGTATGGCCCTGCATGACATCATAAAAGGCAGAATTCCTTCTATGCGCACTTCTCCAGGAAAGGTGCGCACGTGCAAACATCAACAAGAGCACGTCCAACAACGTGCTTCAAGGGCTAGTTAACACAAAATTTAAAATTCTGTCATTAATTACTCACCCTCATGTCATTCCAAACCCAAAAGACCTTCGTTCATCTTTGGTACACAAATCAGATGTTTTTGATGAAATCCGAGAGCTCTCTGACTCTGCACAGACAGCAATATAACTGAAACGTTCCCAGGCCCAAAAACGTAGTAAGGACATAATTAAAATAGTCCATGTGACATCAGTGGTTCAACCGTAATGTTTTGTGCGTAATGTTAATGTTTTGTAATGTTTAGTTGTCAAAAGTACTGAAATTTAAAAAATGTCCATTTCACCCCAGCATTTGAGCACTGTTGAGCGGATTCTTAAACACCGCTGACTGGCCAGATTTCTTAACTTCCTGACGTTTTGACTTTTGCCCGTCCGGTGTCGTGACTCTGAAGCATTATAGTGAGGTATGAGCGTGGCACTTGCTTTTATGCTGTAAGAGCTCGTACAAAGATGTTTAGTTTCTTTTCATTGTTTATTCTGTGTTAATCACAGGGAGGTAACCCTCTATACGAGAGTGTGAGCATGTGGGCTGTGCGGTTATTTTCGGAGCTGTGGAATCAGTGTTTAGCCTGTAGCAACAAGCTATTCTGCAGCGGTTCTATCCCACTCTATCATAAAGTTTCGTTCCACTCTTGGATTACAGCAGAGGTATGAGTGCGGTGGATTGTTATGTTTGTCACAGTGATAGTATTGATGTGGATTGTTGGATTTGCTTCACGGCAAGTGTTTTATTTGTTAATGTTTTGTATTTTATTTGCATTTTATATTAATCTAGTTTGTTAAAGATTGTTAAAGGCGTTTGTATTTTGTATTTGTTTAGTTTTTTTTACATGACAAATCTTTCCTTGTGGAGTTCTATGCATGTCTAGGCCCTGTTGTTTTGTTTGTGACTTATTTTTGTTATTTAAACTTTAAGTTTATGGTTATATGTTGATTTTTCTGTGCTTACTAGCTGAGTCTAGCTTTTCTTCTTGAAGCTCTGGAGAGATGGATTCAAGACAAAGGTGATGAGATTAGTTCAGATCAACAGGCCAGTCTCCTGAATCACATCCGCTTCCTCTTGATCCCAGTCGATAAACTGTATGAAATGCAGTTTTCCTCAAGCGTTCTCCGTCAGAATCATGAGAAACTGTACCTAACTGGTCTGCTCCGAGGTTTTCAGTTCAATGCTCTGCCCTTCTCTAAGATCAGAAACCAAATGGATAACATGAGTAGTGAGTATCTACCCAGAATCTACACTGGAGATGAGTGGAGTCAATTTATCAATGACACAACTGTCAATTACCCATACAATCACTACTACTATGGCCAAAATAACAGAATCCAAAGCTTCTCCACTCCAGCACACCCTAGTGCTCTTTACAGAGAGCAAAAGGTCTTTTGGCAAGCCCAGGTGTTTCTTATTGCTCAGGAATGCTCTAACTATGGTATTTCATGTACATCTTTTCCTGTTGCAAGGTTTTTCGCAAGTGGTAATCAGAACATGTACACTAGCACCATTCGCTACAGCAACAGGTTGATTCTCAGCTGTAAGAATAAAAACAATGTATTTCATGTCCAAGATTTCAAAAATGACATGGCAGTGATTCCAAATAACAGCAGTATGGGTCTGCCTAACCCCTGTCCTGATGACTACAGTTTCAGATTTGTAGTGCGTCCAGAGTATTTCTGACTCCACTGCAAATAGTTTCATACAGGCATTTCAGTATATTCAAATCTAGATTAATTGAAGTTTTTTTTATTATTACTATTCATGTTATTCATTCTTCAGTGATTTCTCTCAAATGTATTAGTTGATTTTAAACTTTTCAATTAAATAGTGTAGCAATAAAAATGCTTAATTTCTGACACAAAAAAAATAAAAATATTCTTACATAATCTCTGTCAGTTTGATTCCTCTTTGACTCATCAGTGTTAATTGTTAAAATGTGTATGAACAGTGCTGGGTAGATTACTTTGTAATCCATTACTGATTCCAAATTACATAACGAAAATTGTAGTTAGTAACTTAATCCATTACTGTCAAGGTTTTGGACTGTCTTGTGTGTGTTTTTGCTCCCCATGTGCTCCGTGACCCAGTTCCTGTCTCCCGTTCATTATGTTATTTGGTTCAGGTGTGTCGAGTCGTTAGTCCCTAATTGTCTGTGTATTTAAAGAGTGTTCAGTTCCCCGTTTCTTTGTCTGGTGTCTATCATCATCCCTTTGTGCTGTGTGTGAGCTTCCTGGATTAAAGACTGTTAGTTGTAATTCATTCTACGTCTCTGTGTCTCCTCGCTCCCTCACAGTGACGCACTGTGACAATTACATTACACATTTTAGGTAATATAATCAGACTACTTTCTGATTACATTACTTTTGACTTAATTCGTTTATTGCATTGATTTAAATAAGATAATCTTGTACCATACTGATATAAATATACAAAGGGTAAGAAAATATATTCTATTCATTTTAATTAACAATGTGAAGAGCATTAAACATTACATCAAGTTTTCCCAAACTGGGGTTCATAAAGGAACTGCAGGTGGTTGGTGAGCTTAATGAAAATATAATTAATTTCTTAACTTGTAAAATTAAAATAAATGATTTTAAAAATTATTTTAATATCTCAGGGGGTACTTCAAGTAAATATTTTAGGTGAAATGATTCGGTTGTAAATCCAGTGGTCAAATGCTGTGTAGCCACCTGACTAATGACTGATCTTTGTGCAAATGTCCACAAAACTGGAAGATTTTCTGAGTGTTCATTATTTTAGAAAGGAAAATTTAAAAGATCAAAAAGAGGAATTGGGGAGAATCAATAAATTATGAATAATTTCTTGCTATTGTGTGAATATGTAATCATGTAAACAAAAATAACTATAGTCTGATTATGAGTATTTTAAAATGAAATTTCATCTAATTACAAGTACAAGAATAGTGTAAGAAATAGTAGTCTAAGTCACTTAAACAAGAAGTTGGGTTTTATTTTCTGTAGTGAAAAATAAATGTACTAAAATGTATTTGAAATACATTTATTTCATGCTAAGTATACTACAGATACCTTTACATATTTGTGTACTTGATAAACATATCCTGAAATTGTACTTTTAGTATGTTAATCTGGTATAGGGCCTACTTAAAGTCTGCTAAATTAGAACAACTAATTTTGTGCTTAATTCACTTTAAAGGGGACCTATTATGCTCCTTTTTACAAGATGTAAAATAAGTCTCTGATGTCCCCAGAGTGTGTATGTGAAGTTTTAGCTCAAAATACCCAACAGATAATTTTTTATAGCTTGTTAAAATTACCACTTTTAGGGTATGAGCCCAAACACTCTGATATTGAGTATGTTGCTTTAAATGCAAATGAGCTGTTGCTCCCGGAGATGAGGGTGGAGCTTCAAGAGCTCGACCTCCCGCATTAGCAGTGCTAGCCTTTGCAAATAAACATTCCACGATTAGTACAAGTCTGTTATCTTTACAGAAAACTACTCGGATTCAAAGTCAGTCATCTGATTATAATGTGCATCATAAATTTGTGTTTATGAATTACACAGACAGGGAGCACAGCACCATAAAAATAACAACATAGCTGGTCTCATGCTATCACAAACTTTTCAAGTCCCACTCGATTATGAGCTCAACGAACTCAAACGATCGCCTCACATTGCTTTCAGATGCAACTTTTAACTACCACATTCCTATTCACGATCATTCATGAAGACAGCACCACTGAAAACAGACAGAGACAATGATAGCTTTAGCAATTAGCCTTACAGAGTGCCAAGAAGCTCTTTCAGAAAGGCAATTTGGAAAACAAACGCGTGATACTTACTTTGTCTGGAGCTGACGTTCGTGCACGAAGCGTTGGTATTGATCCCTACTCGTATTGGGGACTTTACCGATTTTTTCCGGGATATTTCCTCAGAAAATGAAACTTAACCACAGTGTCCACAATGGCTCAGATAGAGGGAGTCTATGGAGACTCCTATGTTCGTTAGTGCATCCCAAAACACAACACTTGAAAAGCCTCTTTGGCGCTGACATTGTATATCTCCAGCAGCTACAGTGATCAGTAACGTTAATGGCGGAGGCGGACCGCAGCTTCTCACTCAGGGCTGTGTCTCTGCTTATAGGGCAGCGTCACTAATGGGCGGGACTTGTTCCCCTCAGTGACGTGCAGAGAGGGAGAATCTGAAACAGCTCGTCCTGAGAGACTGTTTATGATTTTATTAGATTATAAATAAATGAGTGGGTGGATTTTTACCATTATAGGCTGGATGTTTTCACACACTGCAGCCACACAACTGTGTTCAAACACCTTATAAAAGTGATTTTTGCATAATAGGTCCCCTTTAATTGAGCGGAAGTAGTGATAAAGTCCAACTAAAGATATACGGAAGTATATTTGATAGTGCTAAAGTGGAACTATTGCAAGTATACTTTTGTTACACTTTAAATATCTTGCATTTAAAGACAGATATTATTCAAAGATCGTATAATCCTCATCAATAGTGACATTAAAACACGTTTTAGGCTTAATATTAAGAAATGTGTATTGTGCGCAAGCAGTACTTCAAATAAATTTTAAGTATAATTTTTATATCAATAAGTCTACAGTAGAGCAATATGTCAGTAAATATGTTAATAGATTTGAACTATACTTAAGTACTTTTTTACTAGGGTTGACACTTCACGCAGCTGCACAACATCTAATTTCTGAATAAATCCTTGTGAGAATGATCACATTCACTAAGATAAACTAGTTTTTGAATTCATCAATCTTAAGTTTGTTTCACCTGATTTACAACCATTAGGGTGAATTCACTTTCACATTTCTCTAATCACTTTAAATGAATTTTATTGTGAAAAGAATTTGAAAAGTTACACTGTGTATCTACATTTTCTTCTTCTTCGTTTCTTTCATGCCTCGCCTTCCTTTCTGCTCTCATTTTCCTTTCTTCCATATCTGACTTTTCCTGACTGCACACTTTTGTTTTCTAAAAATCATTTCTACATGAAAATAATCAGTGTTTATTTAATTATTAATTATTTAATTGAATTAGTGAAGGTTCAAGGTGGCCCACTTTATTAAGCACCTTCAGCCAAAGTGTTGTTTTTTTGTTTGTTTTTTTTTGTTGTTTTTTTGCTTTTTTAGTGAGTGGCCTTAGAAATGAAGATCTGAATGTCAAAGAGCTTACATTTCATGAGTTCTCCTTTGAGATGTGCTCACATCTACCAGCATCAGCCAAAACAGTTTTATTCTAAGAAACAGTGTCCCTTTGATAAAAGACCATTGTTATGCTCTGAAACTGTAAATCATTTGAGCACAGTAAAATCAAGCTTAAATGGCCCACTTTACCTGAATTCCCCCTCTATCAGTTTATCAATGTATAAGATAAGTCTGTGTTAAGTCTTGCAACAGGTGTCACTACATCCTCTTTGTCAAAAAAGGTGCTTTATTGTCCAGGTGTCCACCTGTTAATTAATGTCAACCCTGTCAATGTAATGGTTATGGACTTTGACCCTGCGTTCCATTTGGAAAGGCTCATCTGCCCTAATCCCTTCAAAGGGTTTAACCTCCGGAGTGAGAGCTTCGAAGGGTTGAAGAGTGTAGGGGACCAAATAACTGTTTCTTGAAGTGCCCTTCTGCATCATTATACGGAGGCGGCGTCATCATGAAAAGAATCAGCGCAAAGGATCATGGGGGCCCGAAGTGTCCAGTTGAAATCCTTCATTCCAAAGGGCCCTTTGAAGTGGCTAATTTTGAGCACTTTGGTTGGGAACGACACTTCAATATGGCGGCCATGATTGTTTTCACTCCGAAGTGTCCTTCAGAGGGCGATATATCCCGTTTGGAATGCACCGTTAGTTGTGTTTTTCCCTGTTCCTGATTTCCTGTCTTGTTTTGTTCCTTTGACCTAGTTTTCCTTAGGCTTAGTTCACACTGCAGGCTAAAGTGGCCCAAATCCGATTTTTTTGCCCAAATTTGACCCATATCTGATTTTTTTATGACAGTCTGAACAGCACAAATCCGATTTTTTCAAATCAGGCCCAGGCCACTTTCATATGTGGTCCTGTATCGGATACATATCCGATGTTTTGCAATGCGACTTCAGTCTGAACGGCCATGTCGCATTTCATGCGAATTTTACGTCACTGAAATGTGACAGATGTCACAATTCTGCGCTGGAGGAGGCGGGAAGATTAAAATCACAATGGCAGACAATATATAGACACTACTATCACTTCGTTATTTAGGCTCCGACTGCACATTAACTTAAAAATTGTGAAACGCGCTAACACGAGCAGCATCCATTTTTATTTCCGTCTGACGTCACGTCGTCTTCTGCGCATGCGGGTCACTTCAGGGCCGTATACGGTTCACACATGAGACTGATGGCAGTCGCATTTATATGGCAATGTGAACAACAGCGCAAAAAATCCGATCTGAGCATTAAGACCTGCAGTGTGAACTAAGTCTATGTTGCCTGATTTGTTCGTTTGGTTCATCTGTGTCTTGTTAATTAAGTCATTAGTCTCTCTTTTGCTTTTGTAGGCTTATAAGTTCTCCCCGTTTCTGTTCAGTCCTGGCCGGTTATTATTTTGACATACTTTGTTGTTTTGGTCTGCTCCTGGATTCCCTGTGTTTGTTTCTCTTGGGATTTACTATTAAAGACTTTGTATTGGATCACCCCTTCGTTGTGCGCTCCTTATACTAGCACTGCACATTACAGAATAACCCACCTACAAAAGGTCTAGTTTTTTGGCGTTTTTTTCCCTTGCCTTTTGTTTTTTTTCCCCGTTATGGATATCCCTGCTGTTCTGCTCCCCTGCCTGGAGCAAAGGGATCGCTCCCTCGAGGACCACACAAGGGACTTTTTAGATCTTGCCCATCTAACTCATTACCCGGACAGCTGCCTATGCACATTTTATTACATGGGACTGAACGCCGCCACTAAGGCAAAGCTGTCCGGGTATGGTCCTCGAGGGAGTTTCGCTGCTTTCATGGAGTGGGTGCTGGAGGAAAATGGACTGTACAGATGCTTTTACTACTGCTCTAAAAAAGGGGAAAATAGATACATATATAGATACTATCCTGTCCTGTGCACTCGCAAAGAGAAAATAAAAATAAAAAATAAAAAAAGTGATGCATTGTCAAGTATGGTGACCCATACTTGAAATTGGTCCTCTGCATTTAACCCATCCAAGTGCATGCACACAGTAGTGAACATACACCCAGAGCAGTGGGCAGCCAATGTTCCAGCACCCAGGGAGCAATTTGGGGTTTGGTGCCTTGCTCAAGGGCACCTCAGTCATGGTACTGCTGGTGCGGGAATTGAACCAGCGACCTTCTGATTACAAGCCCAACTCTCTAACCATTAGGCCACAACTTCCCATAAATAATCACTTCATCTGATGTTTAAGGGAGTAAAATAGCCAAATTACAACCTTACTTACTGGAGTTCCACAACTATTGACTTTGTTCTCTCTCACCAGACTTGTGTGTGTGATATAGGCTAAAAGAGGAAAGCATTTGGACCAAAGCACTGTGAGGCAAGGGAGGGGGAGACTCAAAATGTTTCTAAACTTAAAACGCAGTTTTGCCCCGTTTGCGTTTGTGTTGTTTTATACTTACACCGTTATTTTAAGTATAAAACATTATTTACAATACACAGCGTGGTTTTTTAATTTAATTTTTAAATTAAAAAAAATATTTTTTTTAATTAATTAAAAATTTAATTAATTAACCCCCACCCCACCCCCCTCGGGATTTCCGCCTATGGATATGAATAAAATAAAACAGAAAGCAGTAACATTTATTTGAGCAAAGACCATTTAAGTACATACACCAGTGCTGAGAAATGGCTTGAGAACCTCCTCTGTGCATTGTGTGAAATGTTTTTGTAGCAATAAAGTCAAACAGCCATTCAAACAGGATTTGTCTGAACACGCACACTGTAGTTATTCAGGTTTTCTGATTTTGCTTTCTCATGAAATGAAACTTAAGGTAGACTTCAAATGTGATTGGACAGCGGTAGATCATGTAAGCGATATCTCACAATGCTTGACCTCATTTAGCAGATATTTACATGAAAGCAAGACGGTTTGTAAGTCTTCAGTAAGAACCTTCAAGAATTTTGTTCATCCTGCTTTGTTGTTTTAAAGAGTTTCCAGCAAAAAAATGATCATGTATATTTTATGGACATTGCTGTTTTTCCATGTGTCAGCACAGCGTTGGACTCTGTTTGGTTAGTAGCCTATATACCACTGCTTTAAAATTATGTAATGTCATTTGCATTTGCACTTTATATATAAATATTGCATGTGTCCACAAATATAAGACTATAGCCTACTACTATCTCAGGAGTTGGAGCTGAAGTCTGCAGAAATGTGGCTCTCCAGGACCGACATTGTCCTGGAGAGCCACAGTCCTGCAGACTTCAGCCCCAACCATAATCAAACATACTTAAAAAAAACTAATCAAGTTCTAAGGGTTATCAAAAAGCTACAGGCAAGTGAGTTTTTATCAAGGTTGGAGCAAAACTCTCCAAGACTGTGGCTCTCCAAGGCCTGTACTATCTCCTTTAAATCTTGGCAAAGCTGTTTATCATATAGACTTCATTGTTTCACAGATTGTTAGACATGGGCTTTCTTTTAAATGTTTATGAACCCTCTAAATAAACGAGTTTATTGTTTGCAACAGATAAAGAGTCAAAGCCTAAACGTGAGGGCAGAGTGCGATTGGTGGGGGATCTGCCGTCATCTGGTCGTGTGGAGGTCTACCATGATGGACAGTGGGGTACAGTTTGTGATGACGGATGGGAACTGGCTGAAGCGCAAGTGGTGTGTCGTCAGCTGGGTTTTCCTGGAGCAATATCAGTTACGCCTGGAGGACAATACGGTGAAGGTATAAACCCATTAGTGTGGGGAAGAGAATTTAAATGTTACGCACTGTGATAACAACAGTCTTATTTTTGACCCATGTTCTGTTATACTTTCTAGGTTCTGGTCCAATCTGGCTGGATGACATGAACTGTAAAGGCTCAGAGAGCTCATTGTCTGAATGCAGCTTCAAAGGCTGGGGTGTTACTGACTGCTCACATAAAGAGGATGCAGGAGTGGTCTGCAAGACTGGTAAGACATCTGCTGGATCATACTGAAATTAGAATGCTTGCTTGTGGGAATAGATTTAGGCCCTGTAATACTATATTGCCTAATTGTATTCATTTTTTTATTTTATTATTTTTCTCTTGTTTTTGTTTAGATGTTTTATTATAACGACATTTCTTCTATGAAAGCAAGCATAGTCAAATATTCAGTGTCATTAAAAAAAAGTGTACTGATTGTCCGATAACTGAAAAATGAATGAGAGTAGCACTCCATATCTGTGGTAAAGTGCAGAAACTAAAATGGTCCCAGATGTCACCCACTAGGCTACACTATCCGCCGCTAGGTGTCGCTGTTTCACATTTAATTTCCAACCAGTTTTCGGCATTTTAAATCTGTGAAACTAAGTAGTACTTGCCTTTTATTATGTAATATCTATTTAATTTTCACCAGGTATTTATTTTAGTTGCAAATGGCTTAATCATCGTGAATTTCGAAGTATATGTAAAGGATGGGCCTCATTCACGGAACTTTCAGGTTATGAGTAAATTCTGAATAATTTGTGTGTAAAGTAACACATTACTTTTAAATTTACAACAACATATCTGAGCTACCTTTTCAAGTAAGTAACACAAGTTGCTTTGTTTTCCTTTTATTGACTGAGCCCTCTCTTCTTTCCATGATGAAATGGGAAGTGCAGAGGTGTTGTGTTCGCTGAGTAAACATGATGGTTATTGTAGTTCTAGTAGTTATATTGTAGTTGAAGTGCTTATGGGAAAACTCCTGCTTACTCTGATACTGAAGCCTGATTTGTTCACATTTGTGTAGCTGCACAAACAAATCGTGCTTCAGCCCACCAAAAGGGGTGGAGGCGAATATAAATTGGCTCTGAGCGCCATTTCATCAGAATTTACTCCAGCGTGAAGATCATATCCTCACAGGACTCTAAAGAAGAAGAGCAGTGGGCATGTTCTGGTGAGAACATCCTTTGACAGCGCTGAGGAGAAGGGTTATGGCAAGCTCCCCCCTCACCTCTGCTTTAGTGGGCAGGGCTTATTTGGCAGCTGTCCAGGCTGGCTCAGTGCTACACGATGGCAATGCTCCAAGTTTTCCAGGCCAAACCTCTCCGCACAATGGATGAGTCTGGCCCAAGTTCTGACCCCTTTATAAGGAGCTGCACACAGTGAGTCAGCGACTGACCTGGCTCTGCATGGTTCGAAAGCCACTGTGCAGGCAAACGGCAAGGCCATGGCCAACCAAATGGCCTTTGGTTGAACTTAACAGAGATCAAGGACACTGACAAGGTCGACTCCCTTCCTCGACTCCCCTGTGTCACCTGTTTTCCCATCTGAGGCAGATGGGAATCCGCATTCTCAGTTACCTTGATGATTGTCTCGTGTTAGTCAGATCAAAGCAGGAACTTCTCGCTTACAGGTCACTGTTCCCATCTGGAGCACCTTGGGCTGAAAATCAATTTATTTAAATATTTGATAGGAAACACTCCGGCTACTGACGTAACCTCAGTTCCCTGAGATAAGGGAACGAGAGTAGCATTGGTGACGATGCTCTAAGTCTGCACACGAGTTGATGACTGTCACTATCAGTTGAAAGATTATGATGAAATGGCGCTCAGAGGCAACTCATATAGTAAGCGAGCTGAAGTGTAATTTGTTCATACAGCTACACATGAACAAATCAGGCTTCAGTATCAGAGTAAACAGTTTCCCCATAAGCATATTAACCCAACGCTTATTCCGTTATCTCAGGGAACTGAGGTTACGTCAATAACCGGAGAG
>JAFVLL020007917.1:18382-36314 GCA_021397915.2 Tor tambroides | reverse complement strand
AAGCAGAAGGCGGATCTGCGGATCATCATTCTCGCTAGATAGGCTTTGACTTAAAGGTCCTGACGCCTATGGCCCAGGACTTCTGAGGGTGGGTTCCTCTGGGTAGAGATATGTACACCTCAGCATATGGTGTCCGTCTCTCCTCAGTGCCCTCAGGAGATCGTCTCGTTAACCCTGCCACCCCTGGTGCTTCAGGGCACAGCGGTCTCCAGCGAGCACATCTCTCAGCATCCGCCCAGAAACGTAATGGTTCTGGGAGGCTCGTTACCTTCTAGGCCATCCCCTGCCGGTCCTCCGCTTCAGGGCACTGATCTAGCTGCTCTAAGCACACCAGAGGTCAGTCTCGAGAGACTGATAGTAGACTATCTGGCAGCGTGGAAGCTTCTGCCAAATGTGTCACAATGGGTCCTGCGGACTGTAGAAAGAGGCGAAGACCTCTATTCAACAGGGGTATTTCCCACTCTGGTGGGCCCCAAGCAGGCTCTGGTCATGGAACAAAAAGTAGTGGACAATCTTTTGAGGAAGGAGGCCATCGAGGTGGTCCCTCCTCACGACAGAGAGTCTGGGTTTTACAACCGGTACTTCATTGTTCCAAAGAAGGATGGGGGGGTTGCATCCGATTCTAGATCTGCATCTGTTGAACCGCTCAGTCATACGACTCATGTTCAAAATGCTCACACTCAAACAAGTTGTGTCTCAAATCAGGTCCGAGGACTGGTTTGTCACGATAGATCTACAAGATGCATACTTCCATATATCCATCCTTCCTCAACACGTGAAGTTCCTGAGGTTTGCTTTCAGGGGCAAAGCTTACCAATTTGGGTTCTTCCTTTTGGTCTCGTACTCTCACCCTGCACGTTTACCAAGTGTGTGGATGCTGCTCTGGCTCCTCTGTGATTCCAGGGCATCTGCATACTCAACTACATTGACGATTGGCTGATACTAGCTCAATCAGAGCAGATAGCGGTTTGGCATCGAGATGTCGTTCTCGCTCACATGAAACGGTCGGGGTTAAGACTAAACGCAAAGAAAAGCGTGCTTTCTCCAGTACAGAGGACCACTTATCTAGGTGTATTGTGGGATTCGACCACGATGCAGGCACATCTGTCTCCTGCTCGGATCGAGTTGATCCTCAAGGCAGTCAAGAGAGTGAAAGAAGGCCAGTCACTCACTGTCATACAGTTTCAGAAGAACTATTGGGTCTGATGGCAGCTGTGTCCAACGTGATACCTTTTGGCCTGCTGTACATGAGACCCTTGCAGTGGTGGCTCAGGACCAAGGGGTTTCAACGAGAGGCAACCCGTTCCTCATGATCAAGGTCATGCGGCTAGGCTTACGGGCCTTAGACGTGGAAGAAACTATGGTTCCTGTCACAAGGCCCCGTGTTGGGGGCTCCGTGTCATCGCATAACACTAACGACGGACGCCTCCCTCACGGGCTGGGGAGCGGTCATGAGTGGCTGCTCCGCCCAAGGTCTGTGGGAAGGTTCCCATCTCATGTGCCACATCAACTGCCTGGAGATGCTGGCAGTATTTCAAGCATTGAAACAATTTCTCCCAGACCTGAGAGGCCATCATGTGCTAGTTCGCACAGACAACACATCGGTGGTCTCTTACATCAACCGCCAGGGGGGTCTGCGCTCGCGCCCCCTGTACAGGCTGGCACGCCAGATCCTTCTGTGGGCCCAGGGGAAACTGCTCTCCTTGAAGGCAGTGTACATCCCTGGGCACCTCAATCAGGGAGCAGAGATCCCTGTTGAGACAGGGGCTGAGGTCCGGGAAATGAAGCTCCACACCGAGGTGATGGAGCAGGTTTGGAAGAAGTTTGGTTGGGCCCAGGTGGACTTGTTTGCATCTCGAGAGACCTCACAATGTCCCCTCTGGTTCTCTCTGACTCATCCAGCTCCACTGGGGCTGGATGCCATACACCTTCCCCCCGATTGTTATGCTCCCGGGATTCTGGAGAGAGTTCGTCCGGACGGGGTTCGACTCTTGTTAGTAGCCCCATACTGGCCGGGCCGTCCATGGTTTGCGGACCTGGTAGCCCTTCTAGAAGACTCTCCATGGGAGATTCCCGTCCGGCGGGATCTCCTCTCACAGGCAGGCCATCTTTCACCCCCGCCCGGAGTTGTGGAAGCTGTGGGTGTGGCCCCTGAGGGGGGCACAGCTCATAACATCCGGTCTCTCAACCAAGGTTGTTGAGACTATCCTCCAGTCCAGAGCTCCCTCAACGAGGAAACTGTCCTTGAAGTGGATTGTGTTCACTTCATGGTGCGGAAATCGTCAGCTGCTCCCAGTTAACTGCCCAGTTGGTTAGTTCTGAAGTTCCTGCAGGAACGATTCTCTGCAGGTTGGACCCCCTCCACCTTTAGGGTGTTTGTGGCGGCCATAGCTGCTTACCACATCCCTCTGGGTGGTCAGTCATTAGGGGTGATACCCATTGGTACAAGTTTCTTTCGTTGTATTTGAGGCCAGGAGAAGTATGGTACCGCTCCAGACTCTCAGATGCATCTGTCTTAGCTGTGCTTGCCATGATTTCACACTAGACAGGCATTTGTCAGTATGGTGGCATGAGCATTCTCGTTCCCAAAGCGTTTAGCGATGCAGCTTGAGTTCCTGGAGAATGTCCCAGGTTACGTATGTAACCATGGTTCCCCGAGGGAACGAGATGCTGTGTCGCGCTGCCATACTTCCTGTATCCCTGTGAGCGACTTGCTTCAACTTTTCAGAAGCTAACGTTGCTTGTTTCGGAAGCGCTTTTAAGCTCTCTGGCCTCTACGTCACCTCACCTGTGACGTTTCGCCATTCCATTGATTACACACGTTTCAGAGCATGGGAACACAGGGGCATTCCCAAAGCGTTTAGCGACGCAGCATCTCGTTCCCTCAGGGAACCATGGTTACATACACCTGGGACGTTCTTACTTGTAAAAATTCCATTGTAGATCTCTGCAATTAAAATTGAATGGAAGTCAATGGAGACATACGACGAAAATTCTTTTGTAGAGCTCTCTAATTGTAATTGTTATTAGTAAGTACTGAATTGTAGAGCTCTGTAATTTAATTGTTACTGGTAAAAATGTGATTACAATGAGTAACGATGGGAACATTTTAACCCCTTAACTGTCACCGTCCCACCTGTGGGACGCTTGGCGCTCTTTTTTCCGTTATCTTTTTTCCCTATCAAATATTTTAGTAATCATCATAAATTATATATCATTTGAAAGCTTAAAACCTCAAAATTCATCCTGTGAAAACCATTTTGAAATCGGACATTGCGTTACCATGGAAATTGGACCTTAAAATCTTTTGGCGGTCTCCTCCCTTAGTGGGCGGTGTCAAGTGTCATATTACACAACGTATTACGGTCTTTTAGAATCAAAACTTTTTATAATCTTGACAAAATACATATTGTATTTTTTGACTCTCAGAATTCCATATTTGGTGGTCTTTTTGTGATCGGAGTAATATTGCCAGAGAAATTTAGACATTTGTGACAGAAAAACGCATTAAAAAAATTCAATGGGGTTTGGATGGCACCCGGTGGCTGTTTGTGGTATAACGCCTAAACAAAATTGCATAGTAACCTCCATTTTTTTTATATCAACTTCAAATTTGGAACACAACTTATTTAGACATATGGCTTTAATTTTATGCCAAATTTGGATTAAAACCTATTTTGTAAAATATTTATTTTATATAAAATATAATAAAAATAGTACAGTACATTTGCTTTACAGTAAATTTAAACTTTTATAACTTTTTTTTACTTTCATTTTTTGAAATGATTTCACTTTCGTCAATAATCTGCTGATTGTCTTCTTTAAAAAGAGACCAACCTTAGGTCTGTATTCAAAAGCGTTCATGAATTATAACAATTTAACTTTAAATAGTGCACTTTCAAGTTTATTTTCAAAAAGGGGGGGTGACAGTTAAGGGGTTAAGCTAAAATGGCTTGCCATATTCTTACTAGTAACAATTCAATTAGAGAGCTCTTTAATTCAATTCTTACTAGCAACAATTAAATTGTAGAGCTCTCTAACTGAATTGTTACTAGTAAGAATATGGAAAGCCTTTTTAGCTTAAATGTTCATCATATTTTCTTCTGTCCTCAGTGTCTGTGAATGTGAAAGGGTTGTATACTTCAGTAGCCTGTGGTCCAGCAACCACCAAGAGCAATGCTATTTTCTGTGAATTCAGCTTGCTATCCAAACCAACAGTTTGCATATATAATGTGAATTGCTGCTTGAATGTTGAGCTGCTATCAGCATTCCCGGTAAGTTTCAAGGATTCTGAAGGGTTAACAACATCCATCTTACTGTTGTATCACTGGACAGTGTACTCTGGGTACCATGTGGTGTTCATTTAATTAATAAAAGCACTGAAAATGAATGTATGAACTGTAGCCTCTTTATTTCTTAAGCACTCAACTTTAACATGAAGAACAGTTTCTAAAAATGGATTTTTTTTGTCCTTTGCTTTACCACTCTAAAACTGATTTTTAATTAATTATTTAGAAACAATAGAAACAATAAGAAGTTAAATAAAAAGAACATGGAAATCAAGTCATATTTAATGAGTTTATTTGTTTCCCCACAAAGATAATACCACTCTCTGCTTTGAGAAGGCTGTGGGACATGAGCAGGTAAAAGTCCATCTTTTATCACATAAATTCGTTCAATGTTCCAAAGCAACTGACACTGTTTGTAAATGGTTAGAAAAATGAATTATATCTTCAGCACAAGCAAGACGTTTGCTGCATCTCATTCACATACTATCTGTCCTAAATAGTATTTACAATTACAATTGGTGTGTCCCAAATAGTAATATGTTGAAATGAACCCAAAGGTACCCAGATGGTCTACTATTTCCAGTAAAAAATATTAAGTTGGAGCCCTGCACATTACATGTAGAAACAACAACAACAACAATAGGAACCATCAAAGAATTTGTAATAGTTTTACTGGTTATAAAGTGAACTGTATTATTTTATGGAAACTGTAATCCCTGTGGGTCTCTATTGGTAATTTGTCACCTTGTATTGGTGGCTTGTTAAAACCACTAAATCCTAAGGGGATAAGGTCCAAAACGCACTACAGGAAACCATTTTTTAATGGTTTTTATTTATTTATTGAATTAAATTTCTGTGATGGTTTATTTTTTCCCAGAAGGGAACTTGTTACTATGTGGACACATTTCATTAATTCGTCCCCTTTAAGGAACAATTAGTATAATGGGGCCATGATTTAACTAAAATGGAACAAATTCTTAATTTGTGACAATGTATTTTATGTTCATATTTGACGTGTTTGTTATAAAATTGTTGAATAGCGTGGAAATACATTTACTTGATGTCAACTTGATTGTTTTCTTCATTTCCACTTTAAACTTCCATTCTTTTGTGATAAAGCATACACTGTAAAAAAGAAACAATATCACAATTCTTAGTCCATGGCCACAGTGAGTTTCATTTTCCACCTGCATGTCATGTCCAGGCCTCCGTACAAATAAACCTGACTGCCTTTGCCTAACAAGCACAAACTGTGTTAATATTGAATGTGAATGGCAGGACAACCAACACCATAATGTTACAGGTTTTAGTACTGCAAGACGCCTTGATGTTGCTACAAAAGCTAACAGAATTTTTAAAAATGGTTTATGATTTATTATCTATAATAATATTTATCTATGATTTATTATGGAATTGTTTATTAGAGTGAAAATGTATTTGCTAAATGTTAACTTGACTGACAGTTGCAGACCGCAGGCCTCAGATAATTACAAAATAGATCTTCATAGACCATTTTAAAAAAGGTTCATACAGGAGCCTTAAAAATAGGCCAGGTTCTAATATGAACCCTCTTACCACAACAGAACCTGTAAATTTAATGCTGAGCCTTCTTGATTGACTCAAAAAGGTTTTTTGAACTTCAAAGGTTCAATTTTTTCTAAGAGCACTATATCCTAAATCTTAATATTTATCCAAAACTTCAAATATGGCCCCCTGGAACCTGGCGACCAACAAATTAATTTGTTTGATCATGGTGTTAATATTTAGAGACTTTTATTGTACAAATTTAGATACTTAATGATATAAAGGTATATTTGCAAAATAGATTTGCATGATGAAGAGTATATTTTAAATTTGATAGTGTAAGATAAAGGAAAATTTATTAGAGTCCAGAATGAAATTGAACATTGTTAATATCAAAACTGTAAGATTTATTAAAATCTCTTTTGGGATGCTTGAGTACTACCATCCTTTAAGTATAAAGGATAGAGAAGACACTATTTCAGAAAATGAGTCCATAGTAAACTGGTTTAAAAAAAAAAAAAAAAAAAAGGCAAGGTGTCAAACAAATATCAACATTTTATCATTTATGTAGTACTATTTTACCTAATATATTATGTCTGAAATCCAGTTAATGAAATCCATAAAATTTTTCTAAATATTATGGCACTTCATTATCATATGACAAATACAGATATTATTAAATAAAAATAAAAGAAAATATAAACTTTACTAATGCACGGTTTGATCTTAGTAATTCATGTTTAAAGTTACCCTCTAGTGCAGATCCCTGATCAAGCCAAATCCAAACATGTATGTAAATACAAACATATTATTATGTGTAAAGTAACTAATTAAGTCTCAGATCAGTGCAAAAGAACAATATATACTCCATATAGGCCAGGCAATTGAACACTATTTTTGAGGCAGCCATATAATTAAGAGATTTATAAAAAAAAAAAATAATAATAATAAAAAAAAAGATTATCAGGAAATCTCTACGTCAGTCCAATAGGAAGGCAGGTCTCTGGTAATCAAACAGGCTGAAGTCTCCCTGGTAGCTAGCGTAGAGCCGACGGACATCTCGTTGGCTGATTCCAGTAAAATAGCGTTCCACCTTGGTGCGGTTGTAATGGGTTATCCCTGGTGGGATATTGGGGTATGACACTAGGTCAGCAATACCAGCAGCTTTTAGAATATAAGAAGCATCATTCTCCAGAGTCTCATGGTGACCCACAACATTGTAGGAAATATCACAAGGAGCACACAGCTCAGCATATGTCAGCCAGTGAATAATATGGTCACCAAACTGCCTGTCCAAGCGCTGTCGGCCTGACTTGTCACCCAAGTACCGTACAAAGTCTTCAAACTGAAGACCTACACTTTCACTATCATCATGGTGACTCCTGCGATATTTGCGAATGATGGCTGGGGCAATGTCATGTTTGTACCAAGGTTCAAATCTTGGGTTCTTCACGAACTTGTCCTTGAAAGCAGATATTAGACGCTCAAATGGGTCTCTCACAATAAAGAACTTGAAATAAGAATTTAACCTGTGAACCAAACAATAACACAAAGTCAGAATAAGAGTATAATATCAGACATGTAACAAATCATTCAACAATTTTACCTGCCATTAGTTCTGAAAATCTTAAATTAGAAAGTATGTACTAAGACCATGTCTAAATACTTATACTGATACTTATAATGATAAATTAGTATTAAAATGATGAAAACAGAAAAAAAAACATGTCTTGAAAACAAATATTACAATTATGTTCTGAGAGAAGGAAAAGATTATTTGCATTAATTTACCTTGCTTGTAATGTTTCAGAGCAGTTTTCCTACTTGTAAACATTGTCAAATATTTATAAACCATTTTTAAAACCCATGCCTAAAGGTCCTCTTTTCATATTTATCCTGCTGGGACAACAAGTTCAACAAGGTTGAACCGGAAACGCTTCCCATAACACCCGATGTACTTGTTACATCGTTAGAAGAGTGGCATCTACACTAATATTAGTCTGTTTCATTCTTATTCCGAGGTCACCATAGTCACCCAGATCCAGACTGTTTCCAGATCAGATGGTCACTGCAGTCACCCGGATCCAGTCCGTCTTTAGACCAGATGGTCGATCAGCACCTAGAGACGACCTCGACAGCCCTGAATGTCAGCGGAGGCCATGTCAACTATATGAGCCCCAGAGAC
Source organism: Tor tambroides (assembly GCA_021397915.2). NCBI lineage: Eukaryota > Metazoa > Chordata > Actinopteri > Cypriniformes > Cyprinidae > Tor > Tor tambroides. The sequence continues at coordinate 28,316 of JAFVLL020007917.1, read as the reverse complement.
AAATCCCCTCCAAAGACCTCATCACCTAGACAGCCATCAGGACAAGAACACAGAAATCAGATAAGTCCTCTGCACAATTTGACTTTGTTGCAGCCTGGAATTAAACTGCTGGTTTTGTCTGCCCAGAGGATAATGACAAACTATTTTGACTATTTCCCTGTTTAATACTTTAAAGCTGCTTTGACACAATCTGCATTGTAATATATATATATATATATATATATATATATATATATATATATATATATATATACACACACTATATAGCCAAAAGTATTGAGTCGCCCCCTTCTAATGAACAGGTTTGACTACTTTAGTAATTTCTGTGAGTACAAATCTTAATGTTAAAACATCTAATGATATTCTAGGAAATTGTGTGCTTATAATATTATAGCAATAGTTTGGACAGGACCCTTTTCTATTCTAACATGACAATGCCTCTGTGTATAAGGCAAGGTTCAAAAAGAAAATTACTGATTCAGTCAGTGTGGAAGAACTTGACTGGTCTGCATAAAACCAAGTCCTAATCCCAGTTTAACACCTCTGGTGTGACTGTAAATGCAGACCTTGAGCCAAAAACTCATCACCAAACACCAATGACTTGTACATACACTATATAGACAAAAGTATTGGGACACCCCCTTCTTTAGAACAGAAAAAATGCACTTCCAAATCTGTGGCAACAACGATGGGAACATAATTCATGTATTTAAAAATTGTATTTCCATCTCTGTTGCAACAGTTTTGGAAGTGTCTAAAATGACTGTACCCATATGTACAAGTCATTGGTGTTTGGTGATGAGTTTTTGGCTCAAGGTCTGCATTTACAGTCACACCAGAGGTGTTAAACTGGGATTAGGACTTGGTTTTATGCAGACCAGTCAAGTCCACACTGACTGAATCAATAATTTTCTTTTTGAACCTTGCCTTATACACAGAGGCATTGTCATGTTAGAATAGAAAAGGGTCCTGTACAAACTGTTACTATAAAATTAGAAGCACATAATTCCCTAGAATATCATTATATGCTTAAACATTAAGATTTATACTCATGGAAATGACTAAAGTAGTCAAACCTGTTCATTAGAAGGGGGTGACCCAATACTTTTGGCAATATAGTGTATAACAAATATAAATAATGGTGACTTGACTTGACAAGTTGATATCTCACAAACATGGTAATTACGATACAGGGCTATGAACCGGATCAGAGAATGAAAACGAAAACCCAAAATGAACAAAATTGTGACAGGAACATAGCCAGAAATGAAAATTTAACCGAAAACAAATTTAAGAGTTCTAAATAGAACTGAAAATTTGAAATGGCCATTAATCGTTTAATAGCGTTATTTTATCGTTTCATTTAATATTTGAATTTTGTAGTCAACCAATCATGAATTCAAATAGTACAGCCTATGCAGACATGATGTTGACGCATCCAGTGAGTGAAATGCCCACGCTCAGCTGTCAGTTCATCATCGGTAAGTCGCAATGGCAATGTCAAGTCAAGTCACCTTTATTTATATAGCGCTTTTAACAATACAGATTGTGTCAAAGTAACTTTCCAATATCAAAATAGGAAAATAGTGTCAATAATGTAAAGTGACCAGATTAAACGCTCAGTTAAAGGCATTTCATTATTGAATTCAATGATGTTATCATCCAGCTCAGTTCAGTTTAAATAGTATCTGTGCAATCAAGTCGACAATATCGCTGGAAATTAAGTGTCCCTAACCAAGCAACCCAGAGGTGACAGCGGCAAGGAACCAAAACTCCATCGGTGACAGAATGGAGAAAAAAACCTTGGGAGAAACCAGGCTCAGTCAGGGGCCAGTTCTCCTCTGGCCAGATGAACCAGCAGTTCAATTCCATCTGCAGCAAAGTCAGATTGTGTAAAGGACTCATCTGGTTCCCGAGGTCTTGTCCCGATATGGCCATCTAGGTGACAAGGTCTTCACTAGGGATCTGTCTCTGGGGCTCATCTAGGTGTCCTGGTCTCCACTGACATTCAGGGCTGTAGAGGTCATCTCTAGGTGCTGATCCACCATCTGATCTGGATACGGACTGGATCAGGTGGCTACGGTGATCTCGGAATAAGAAAGAAACAGACTAATATTAGCGTAGATGCCATTTTTCTTACAGTGTAACAAGTACATCCGGTGTTATGCCACGGCATTAGAGCTTATTAAGATTAACAAAACAAAAGAAAAAATGTGCTGAGTTTCAGTTCCATGTAATGATTTCTTTATTTTACAGTTTTATTTAGTTTTACAAAAGCTTGACAGTTTTGAACGATGTCTTGCTTCTATATGTACTGTATGACCAACCAGCATTGGTATGAGCATAAATTACAGAGTAACAGTTTCCTCTTTTAGAAGGGAAAACAATGCAGTGATCAAGCCGGTGCCTCGCACACACACAACATATTTTTGCTACCTTGACATTGCAGTCTGTTCTTTATCAAAATAAAATACAGTTAAAAGCATAAAAATGTTACACTGCTCAATTTAAATAGTCCATAGTTCAATCTGTGCTGTTCAGCGTGACCACCGTCTCACTGCTGATATGTGAAAGATTTTTCACTTTTACAAAGCCTATAGTTTACATAATAAATAATACTTTAGCATCCAGATAGCATACGTCGCAAATATAAAAACATTTGGATTCTTCCCGAATGAGAGAGGTAGGCTTCAGTCTCACTTTGAATGAATTTGTTTTTGGCTTGACGTTTATATAGCCTAGCCTAATTACAGGTGCATCTCAATAAATTAGAATGTCGTGGAAAAGTTCATTTATTTCAGTAATTCAACTCAAATTGTGAAACTCGTGTATTAAACAAATTCGCAAGATGGAGCCCTGTCATGGACCAGTTTTTCAATTTCCACCTTAAATTTTCAATCGGATTGAGATCCAGACTGTTTGCTGGACATGTCATTGAGTTGATGCCTTTCCTGAAGAAAAGCTTAAACACTCTTTGCTCTGTGGCAAGATGCATTATCATCCTGTAAAATGACGTCATCACCAAACTTCTTTTCTACTGATGGAATGAGAAAAGTGTCCAAAATTGCAATGTACACTTGTGCATTTACTGTTGAGGTAAGGATTGCCATTTCCCCTGGTCCTTTACCTGACATACAACCCCATATCATAAATGAGTTGGGAAATTTGGTTGTTTTCTTCAGGCAGGCATTTATACATTTCATTAGAATGGCACCAGACAAAAGTTCCAGCATAATCTCCTTGTCCAATGCAGATTCGTGATTCATCACTGAATATCACTTTCATTCAATCATCCACACTCCATGACTGCTTCTCTTAAGCCCACTGTAACCTTGTTTTCTTCTGTTTAGGTGTTAATGCTGGTTTTCGTTTGGCATTTCTATATTTAAATCCTATTTCATTCAGCCGGTTTCTTACAGTTCTGTCAAACACATTGACTCCTGTTTCCGCCCATTTGTTTTTTATTTGTTTCACTGTGCGTTTACTATTTTCAAGACAAACTGCTTTGAGTTTTCTATCCTGATGCTTTGAGGTCTTGCTTGGTCTGCCTATATGTTTTCTTTTTGTAACCTTTCCATTTTGTTTATACTTGCACCAAATTTTAGAAACAGCTGACTGGGAACATTCAACTTCTTTTGCCACACTCCGTGATGGATTTCCTTCTTGAAGGAGTTTTATAATCTTTTCCATTGCTTCCACAGACAGCTCTCTTGTTGGGGCCATGTTTCCTTTCAATTAGCCAAGTCCAACAGCTCGTTAAGGTCTGGAAGCACTCTCTTTTAACTGCTGACTAATTAGGATTTTAGATATGTGCCGGTATTTATTTCAGAAATGCAAATTACAAGCTGATTCCATATTTTTTTCCTCAACATTGAATGATTGCATAATTTTTTCCTCTACTTGATATGGAAAACAATTTTCCATGAATTAAAATGTTTTAATTTAATTTGTTTGACGTATGTTTCGCATAAAGTGTTGAATTATCAAGCAAAAATTGTTTTGTGTCATATCTGTGATTTGCTTATTTGTTATAAAGTCAAAACTTCTAAGTGTGGTGATTCCATAATTTTTGCCAGGGGTTGTAGTATTTTTGTCTACAAAAGCGTTAATATATACCATAGTTTAATTAGAACTATGTGATAGTTTTCATATATATGGGCAGCATTTTTGTCCCTCTTTTCACTGGAATTGTTTCAAATTTTGGATTTTTTTTTTATTTTTTTATTTATTTTTTATATATATATATTTGTCATTCAGATGACCAAGAACATCCTAATTTTTCACGGTGATCACATCTCAATTAAGAAAACATATATTTTTACAATAGAGATTGAAAAAAGGGCTTTGTCCAAATTAAAATATAAAGTTACAATGGAAAAACCTGTCTACAGTCACCTTGCCGCACTGTTTGTAATTGAATTTACATGGATACATTATTGACGAGTTATGGAAAAAAAAAGTTTTATTGAGACTGATCATTTTATCCCAGTCATTAACAACAACAATAATAATAGTAACAACACTAACTAAAAATGTAACTGATGCCACCCACACTGAATGATATATGTATTAGCTCAATAATACACCCAGGGTGAAAGGTTTTCACTGAATTTTTCACAGACAATCTTTAAAAATAGGGAGACACCTAATATACGTCATCCCTGTTACCCTTATGCCAAAATCTGTTACTCTAAAAAGTAACAGGGCTGACAGTAACAGGTTTGACGATTTCTGACTAATTTACTAATTGCTAGCTAATACTCCAGTTCACATAAGCACATGCTGTACACTTTCAAAGGATGTTACTTGTAGATATTGACTTTATTAAATGTAATAAATAATTGTTTAAATTTACATTTTAAAAATGGTAACAGTATTGACATTGCATGAGCAATCAAGCCTCAGTCAAGCCTCATAAATCATCAAAAATAGAACATTATAGAAGTGAGAGAGAAAAATGCTTGTGTTTTAAGTATTGGAATCCTGGTTAAGAGGTCATGTATATGGTGGCCGAGAGAGCTCAACGTGCTGCAAATAGAAAATTAAGCTGCAAATTAAGAAAACAACTTCCTCAATTTGACAACACACACGCTGCAAATGATCACAACACAACCAAAAAAGAAACGCACTGCAAATAGAAAAAAAACGCCTGCAAATTAAGAAAACAACTTTCGTCAATTTGACAACACACACGCTGCAAATGCTCACAACACAACCAAAAAAGAAACGCACTGCAAATAGAAAAAAACGCCTGCAAATTAAGAAAACAACTTTCGTCAATTTGACAACACACACGCTGCAAATGCTCACAACACAACCAAACAAAGAAACGCACTGCAAATAAAATTTATTTGGTTGTGTTGTGAGCATTTGCAGTGCGTTTCTTTATTTGTTTGTGTTGTGAGCATTTGCACCACCTGCTGTCAAACTGATGATGTTTTCTTGATTTGCTGGTGCTTTTTCTTTTCTATTTGCATGTGTTTTCTGAAGTTGCAGCGTGTTGAGCTCTCTCGGCCACCGTACATGTAACCTCCTAGAAGTGATGTCACTTGAATGTACCATTATTTTACAAGGGTTTTTTGATTAGGGTAACAGGGCTCACATGAAATCAGGGGACACCAATAAAATGATTTATATTTTATAGAAAGATATGTATACTTATGCCAAAAACACTTAACAGTGAGACTGCATTTAGAATAATATCCAAATGTGATTTTTGTATAATTTTGCCTTCATTTTGCAAATTAAAAGTCCTGCTGAAAAAGAAAAATCATAGTGAGAGACAGGCCAAAAACCATACCCTTATCAGCATAAATGATATTTAAATTATTTAAAATGATATTTAATTGACTTTGAGTTGATGTAACATTGATGAAAGAATACATAGTATTGTTATGTTCTTAAATCACAAATTTTTTTGTTGTTATATTTATTCTGTTTGATTATTTCTTAGGGAAGCAAAACGGCACCAATTTCACGGAATGACCCAGAAAAGATGATGCTGTATTGGCTATGACTAAGTGCAAAATAAGCTTCTAGTGTTTTTTTTTTCTTCTTGTTCTCGCAATCTTCCCATTGTTGTACTACCTAGAGGGAGAAAAACAGAAATAGAGGAGGAGATGGGGAGGTGGAGAGACGCCGGAAGAATTGACGCTGGGAAGGTGCAATGAGAACTGTACTTATATAGGCTCCAAATGATGATTGACAGGACTAAATGATTAGGTTCCTCCTGAACCAACGTTTGGAACTTCATTTTGAGTAAACACTGTACTTTATTAGTGGTGCTTGCCAAAGGCGAAGCATCACTATTAATATTCTGTTTGGGAATCATGGGAACGTTTTCTCTAAACTTCGGCGTGTAACTTGTCCCACACTGTTTATCACAGACCCATGATAGAGGTATCAAATCATGCGGCTTAATGAGGAGAGGTGTTCTATGACTTATATAAGTGATCAGGAGTACAATGTTTGCACAGTGAGCAAAAAATCGGGTGAAAAATCCCTTGGACTTAACATTGGACCCAAGTTTTTGACATCATATCTCTGCATCAGAATGTCGTAGAGACTTCAGGGTGGACTCATTTCACTAAGTGTAGCAAGCAGCCAATAAATGGTGACATTTCAACTTCCTAGCCACGCCCTAACAACCACTTACACCCTAGCAACCAGCCCATACACTTCCAATGAAAAAGAAGAGAGGTATATCTGTGGATCACAAAATCATAGAGACAAGTGGGTGGGCTCTTTTGACTCAGACTGGTGAGTGGTCAAGTCAAGTCAAGTCACCTTTATTTATATAGCGCTTTTAACAATACGGATTGTGTCAAAGCAACTTCACAATATCAAAATAGGAAAATAGCGTGTCAATAATGTAAAATGACAAGATTTCACACTCAATTTTCAGTTAAGGCATTTCATTATTGAATTCAGTGCTGTCATCGTCCAGCTCAGTTCAGTTTAAATAGTATCTGTGCAATCAAGTCTACTATATCGCCGGAAATGAAGTGTCCCCAACTAAGCAAGCCAGAGGCGACAGCTGCAAGGAACCAAAACTCCATCAGTGACCGAATGGAGAAAAAACCTTGGGAGAAACCAAGCTCAGTCGGTGGGCCAGTTCTCCTCTGGCCAGACGAGCCAGCAGTTCAATTCCAACTGCAGCAAAATCACATTGTGTAAAGGACTCATCTGGTTCCCATGGTCTTGTCCCGATGGCTGTCTAGGTGACGAGGTCTTCACTGGGGACCAATTGTAGTGGTCTATAATTACCACCATGTTTAGTCAAGTCAAGTCGAGCTTTATTGTCATTCTGCTACATGTGGGGACATACAGTGGAACGAAATGTCGTGCCTCACAGGACCACGGTGCTACATAAATACAGACATACAACAATGAAGTAAAACACTATAAGCCTATACACAACTAATCTACTGACAGATTTTGACTAAGTATACTATATATAAAGGTTTACCCTATACAAACTAAAGATAATAAATAAAAATAAGAAATACAAACTATACGAATACTTCACATAAATACTGTACATGTGCAGAGAGAAACATTGTGAGTCAAGCAGCTGGCTGGGGAACAGTACAAGATGATTTGTAGTGCATGAGCATGTAAACATACATATAATTGCTGAGTCTTTTGTAGGATTGTGTACACACAGCAGTGTGTGAAAAGTGTCTAGTGCACATAGAGGAGAGTGTGTTACTACAGGTGGTTTGTACAGGCCCACTCACCTGTGTGTAGCACACTTTGAATTGCACAGAAAAGTTTCATTCTGTAATGAGGAGTCAGAAGCAGTCGGATCCATTTTCAGTGTTTATTAAGATCAGAGTCAAAACAGGCAGAAGTCGATCAACAGCGTCAAGGATATCACAGAGAATCAGAATCATAAACGGATTACCAGGCTGGGGTCAGGGCAGGCAGCAGGCTGGGTACAGATCAGGATAAACAATCAAGGGGCAGGCGGCAGAGAATCTCAAGGGTCAAGGCAGTCCAGGATCATACACAGAATAGCAGTCAATATAAATGCTCAGAAATGTCAGATGGCGCTAAACAAGACTTCACGTTGAATGGGAGTGTGAGTGTGGCTTAAATAGTGGGGATAATGGGAAACACCTGGCGGTGATTAGTCCTAGGTACGGGGTGTGTGGGAAATGTAGTCCGTGAGAGTGTTAGTACTCAGGTGAGGGTGCCCTCCGGTGGTGATCGGAGAGAGCCACAGAGGCCTGACTTGTGACAGAGCCCCGACTTGTGACAGAGCCCCCTCCCTGCGAGCGGCTCCCGAAGCGAGAACGATCCGGACGCCGAGGTCTTCCACGGGGTCTTGGAGCTGGTTTGTCTGGGTGGTTGCGGTGAAACTCGTTGGTGAGGTTGGGATCCAAGATGTCCTGAGATTTCACCCAAGAACGTTCCTCGGGGCCATACCCCTCCCAGTCTATGAGATATTGAAGAACCCCACCTCGGCGTCGTGAGTCTAGGATCTCTCGTACTTGATAGGCCTCCTCGCCGTCCACGATGATGGGAGGGGTGCTCTCCACGGCGGCCTCCTCTAGGTTCCTCTCTCCTCTCGGACCACCGGCGGGCTTGAGCAGGGAGACATGAAAAGTGGGTGAGATACGATAATTTGCAGGTAATGCTAAACGATATGAGACTGGAGTAATTTGTCTGAGAATTTTGAATGGGCCCACGTACCTAGGATTGAGTTTCTTGCAGGGACGACGAAGACGAAGGTCTCTGGTTGAGAGCCACACCCACTGACCGGGCGAAAGTCTGGGTCCCACTCGGCGGCGACGATCAGCTTGTTTCTTTACTCTATGAACTGCCCGTTGTAGATGCACATGTGCTGCGTTCCATGTCTCCTCACTTCTCCTTAGCCAGTCGTTGACAGCTGGAAGCTCTGAGGGTTCACCTGACCGGAAGCTCTGAGGGTTCACCTGACCAAGGGAACAGTGGAGGTTGAAATCCGAGAATGTACTGAAAGGGGGTAAGTCCGGTTGCTGCCTTCTTGAGTGAGTTCTGTGCATACTCTGCCCAGATCAGATATCGGCTCCAGTCATTCTGGTTGTTGTGACAGTAGGAGCGGAGGAAGTGGGTGAGCTCTTGGTTCAGTCTTTCGACCTGGCCATTGGATTCGGGGTGGTATCCAGAACTGAGACTGACATTGATATTAAGTTGTTAACAGAAAGCTTTCCAGACCCGTGATGTGAACTGTGGTCCCCTATCGGAGACGATGTCCTCTGGGAGGCCATAAAACCTGAATACCTGTTGCATTAATGCTTCAGCCATCTCGAATGCTGTGGGTAGTTTCGTGAGGGGAATTAGACGGCAGGCTTTGGAGAAGTGGTCGATCACGGTGTGTATGGTGGTGAAGTGATTGGAGTTGGGTAGGTCTGTTACGAAGTCGATGGCGATATGGGACCAAGGTCGTTGGGGAATGGGAAGAGGATGGAGAAGACCTGCCGGTCAATGATGGGATGACTTGGAGATGTTGCAAGTGTCACATTTCTGCACGAACTGCGTTACATCTGATTGTAGGGTTGCCCACCAGAAGCGATTAGAGACGAGTTGAATGGTGGCATTGATACCTGGATGACCGGCACTGGGGAGTTCGTGGACCCACTGCATGACCCTTAGACGTAGAGCGGGGGGAACCTAAGTTCGATCAGGCGGGCATTCGGTCGGAGCTGGATCATTAATGAGGGCTTCGGAAATCTCAGTCATAATATCCCACTGTACAGGTGCTAGAATGATTGTGGGAGGCAGAATGGGTTCGGCTGTGTTAGATGTGGGAAGATGGTCGAACTGTCTTGATAGGGCGTCCGCTTTGCCATTCTTGGATCCAGGTCGATAAGTTACTTTGAAGTCAAAGCGGGAGAAGAACAGGGACCATCTTGCTTGTCTGGGGTTGAGTCGTTTGGCGGACCTGATG
>JAFVLL020007917.1:8011-18283 GCA_021397915.2 Tor tambroides | reverse complement strand
TTTCAGACCTTTCCACACTGAAGCAGGATCACTGGAAGAGAATTGGTTCCTTAGCTTACCAGAATAATTCCTCTTTGCCACTCTGATCTCCTTTTCCAATGCATATTTGGCCTGTTTATACAAGACCTTGTCCCCCTTCCTGTAAGCATCTTCTTTGGCCTGACGGAGCTGTCTGAGTTTTGCAGTGAACCACGGTTTGTTGTTGTTGTAAGTTCGATGAGTCCTGGTAGGAACGCACATATCTTCACAGAAACTGATATAAGATGTTACAGTCTCTGTGAGCTTATCCAGATCACTGGCAGTAGCTTCAAAAACACTCCAATCAGTAAGGCTTGTAAAACCCGCTCTGTTTCATTAGTCCATCTCTTTACAGCCTTTAGTACAGGTTTAGCTGATTTCAGTTTCTGCCTGTAGGTTGGTATAAGATGAACCAAACAGTGATCGGAGAGTCCTAAAGCTGCCCATGGGACAGAGTGATATGCATCTTCTTTTGAATCAGAATCAGAATCAGAATGAGCTTTATTGGCCAGGTATGTTTACACATACAAGGAATTTGTTATAGTGACAGAGCTCCACATTGCAACAGAAAGACAGCAACAGGACAGGACACAGATAATAAAAGAATAATATACAAATAGGCAATGTACAAAAAGCAAAAACACAATATATAATATAGAAAATTATGTATGTACAGTTATGATATGTGCAGATTTGAAATGGAAAAAATAGGTATGTGTGGTGAATAACACCACATGTAAACATTGCTGTGTAACAGTGATCCAAAATATTACTGTCTCTGGTGGGACATGTAACATGCTGTCTGTATTTTGGCAGTTCACGGGAGATATTTGCTTTATTAAAGTCCCCGAGAATGATAAAAACAGAGTCCGGGTGTTGTTGTTCTGTGTCTGTGATCAGATCAGCGAGTTTCTGTAAAGCTAAGCTCACGTGCGCTTGCGGAGGAATGTAAACACTCACGAGAATGAACGAGCAAAACTCCCACGGTGAGTAGAAAGGCTTACAGTTAATGAAGAGCACTTCCAGATTGGGACAGCACATCTTCTTTAACACTGTTACATCTGTACACCACCTTTCATTGATGTAAAAGCATGTCCCGCCGCCGCGCGATTTCCCCATTGATTACTTCATAAGACCGGTAAATTCTTTAAAATGTTTAAGTATGATTGGGTTTGACTTGCATTGCGATTATTTGGACTTGAAAATAATCAGTCTTTTTTCCAGTGTCCAGTCTTTTTTTTTTTCAGAAAGCTGACAGGTAAGGTCATACTTTTATAATGTATATGATGTCATTGATGGCATCCAAAATGGGAATAGAGACTTTGAGATGGACTCTGATACAAATGATAAAAAGTAATATAATGATGCCTGTGAACTGGAAAAGAAAAACGACCACACATATATGTTGGCCCATCTGATGATTATGTGAACATCATGCCAACAAAACTAGGCCATTCAAGAACACAGACCATGCACCGTAAACAGGTATAGCTGTCTGATAAAGGATTTTATCTGTCTCAACATTAATTTCTCTGATGAGGATATCACTAATGATGCAGTCTCATATCATACACCACTGAAGTACTTCTGAAGGTTTGTGTCAGAAGATATGATCAAGGCTCTGGCAGGTAACACCAATGAGTACAGTTTTCAAAAGAAAGGAGCATTAATAAAACCATTATGAGACTATGGGAATTGAACATGGCTATGAAGAGAGCAAGACATCGTAAATACCAGTAAATAGTTTTCATTTAACATAGTTTTATAATAAATATAATATTCAAAAAAACATGACTTGTCTGATTATTATTATTGTGTGATTATTTGTATATGGATATTGGTCTCAAACTCAATTCCTGGAGGGCCACAGCTCTGCAGAGTTTAGCTCCAACCCTAATGAAACACACCTGATCCAGCTAATCAAGGTCTTCAGGATCACTAGAAACTTCCAAGCAGGTGTGATTTGGAGCTGGTTGGAGCTAAACTGTGCAGAGCTGTGGCCCTCCAGGAATTGAGTTTGAGACCACTGAATAAGCAGTATACCCTGCAAATGAACCCTTAGATCTTTTTTAGATGTGTTCAGACAGTTATTAAAATCATTACAATTCTGCTACCCCAAAGGCCCAACGTTGTAATATTACAACATTTGACTAAAAACATACTAAAATATCAAAAATGTTAAAACTCATTTATTTCTGCAGAGGCCTCCCACAACAACATAAATGGTGAAATAATTTTTTCAGGTTTTTTCTAAATTTGGGTCTTTCAGGGTTAACACCATCATGTACATTACCATGCCAATCCCTCCGAGAGTTGTCATTACAGAAATATAATTGTTTGTTTTCTTGGTTTTGGTAAAGTTTAGCAGGGCTCAACTATAAGGGCTGGCCCATTGGTCTGAAGCCAGTGTAAGAGAGTGAGAGCTTGAAGGTCAAGCATTAGAAGTATCAGTATGAACGTGTTGAAAATTACATGGCAATTTTTTAGTGTCAGGCTTAATGTAGTTACATTACATCTGTAATTATTTCCAAATTGTTGCAAATTTTCTTTTTGTAAACAAAAGTTTTAATGAATAGAACTTCTTTTTTGGCAAGCTCACTGACATGCTGGCAGGGCAGTAACATACTTTCCAAGAAACATCTCTTTACAAAAATATTATTGTGAAGTAAACTGATGTAAACCTTTGACGAATTTCTGTGTCCGTCATAGAAGACAGGCGGGGTAAACCATTTCTTTCATGATCATGAACCAGGTTCTCTGGTATAGCTTCAACTTTTGAGAACATTCCTGAAAGACAAAAAAGTTAAGCATGTTTTAAGTCCAAAGGAGATTTGCAGGTTGCAAATTAGGGGAATTCTACAGTTTTACGGGAATTTTGCAGTTTCAAATTACTTGTAAGATTTACTGACTATACGTGTTATTTTATCTGAAAACATATCTTACCATTATGGACAATTAGTTACTTTACCTGAAGACATATCTTACCATTAAGGACAATTAGAACCTTCTTCCATTGTGTATTTCCAACTTTGGGTGTCTGACAGAAAAGTATTTTGTGCTTGTCACACACAAAAATGCGGTCCAAGACAAACTTGTCCACAGTTGTGTGGGTGAGGTTCCACATAGATGAATTTCTGCAAACAGTTGATAAGAGCTCCAGACGTTTCTCATTCACTGACTGCCAGTCCATGGGCTCCACCACAGAGGGACCAACTGAGGACTAACACCCACAACACAATCGACACACATGCACATATACATGACAGCCAAAAACACACAATATATAACTAAAAATTCAATTCAAGTTGCTTTTAAAGCAAATAAGAGAACCCTTAATGGCAAACTGTCTTACCAGTATATATGGCTGTGATGCTCCCTTGTCTGGCCACTGGACTGAAGTATGTTTTGTTGTAACAGATGGAAAGGTCCAAACAAACATCTCTCTCCTCTCCGCATAGTCTGGAAATGCATTGAAGGAAACTGTCAGAGTTTCTTATGGCCAGTGAATATAAATATACAAATTGTGGGATATTTTAAATGACAAATACAACATAGCAGGAGTGCAAATCTGGCTTGACAGGCGGGGGGCCAAAACTGAGTACTGGGTGTAGGGGTGGAAGAAAAATCAATTCTCCAATGCAATGGAGCTGTATTCTGCTTGCTGCCAATTAAACACAAACACACACACAACACTGGTAAAGTACAAACTTGCATAATGTTTCATTGTTAAAGTGAAATACAGTGGCAATCACAGAGTTCATTGCACTGTGACAACACCATGACAATGCAGCATGGTGTGGGTGTGCGTCAGTAGATGTTGCTGTTTTAATGGCATAGAACATTTCATTTTTAAAATATAAAATGTATATTTTTTTGTGCTGTGTTGTCACGGGAACATGCCAGCTGAAGATAATGAGGAAATTACGTCTCTCCCTTTGCCAAGTGCATTCCAAATGACTGTATAATGGCACGCACATGCCCTGTTCACTCCAAAGTACCCACTCAAAGGGGATAGGGATGATCACTTCCATTTGGAATTTGCCCCGTGAACCGCTTCGGTTCGGTACGCGTACCGTTACACCCCAAATCACCGGTATTTCAGTTTTTCTCTTCCAAGTGCTCTATGAAGGCATAATTTTTGCTGTTTGGAATGCAAATTAAATTTGATACATGAAATTTAAGATGACAGACGACAGTTTTCAAAAGCTCATGTAAGCTTTGTGTGTTCTCCTTCTGAAGTGCACTTGCGGCATGTAAGTTATGTCTTAAGAACTGGACATAACACCTGACATGTTAAAATAGATCTGTGCATTAGTGTGAATGCAGCCCTACCACTGTCTATGACATCATCAGTAATATATAGTATATAGTTTATAATTTGCTTGTTAGTTAGTCATTTAGACCATTTAGTTAGTCATAACTAACAAACAATAGTTTGAATTATTGGTAACGCTTTAGATTGCAGCCCACAACGTATAGCTTAAAATTGTCACCATATACGAGACGCCTAAATTTACTTCAGTATATTACAATTAAATCCTAATCTAATCATGACAAACTATATATCGTTGGAAAGGTCCAAGACTCCTAAACAGATATATTACCACTGTTTGTTGTTAAAAATTATGTAGGAGCAGTAATAAATTAATTTATGTCAAGAGTGCACCTCAAAACATATACACTATAACAGGAGCTCTGACCTTTGACACAAAAATTCTATTAGTTTCCTTTTTTTCCTATCACTTTTTTGTAATCATCATATATTATATATCATTTGAAAGCTTAAAACCTCAAAATTCATCCTTTGAAAACCGTTTTGAAATCGGATATTGCGTTACCATAGAAATGGTACTTTAAAATCTTTTAGCAGGCTCCTTCCCCTTAGTGGGAGGTGTCGTATTCCAAATGTATTATGGTCTTATAGAATCAAAACTTTTTATAATCTTGATAAAATACATATCATCGGAAAGGTCTGAGATTCCATATTTGGTGGTTATTTTGCGATAGGAGTAATACTGAGAGAGAAATTGATACATTTGTGACAGAAAAATGCATAAAAAATTTTCAATGGGGTTTGGATGGCACCCGGTGGCTGTTTGTGGTATAATGCCTAAACAAAATTGCACAGTAACCTCAATTTATTTTATATCAACTTCAAATTTGGAACACAACTTATTTAGACATATGGCTTTAATCTTATGCCAAATTTGGATTAAAACCTGTTTTATAAAATATTTATTTTATATAAAATACAATAAAAATAGTACAGTACATTTTCTTTGCAGTAAATTTAAACTTTTATAACTTTTTTTTACTTAAAATTTTTAAATTATTTCACTTCTGCAATAATCTGCTGATTGTCTTCTTTAAAAAGAGACCAACCTTAGGTCTGTATTCAAAGGATTCATGAATTATAACAATTTAACTTTAAATAATGCAATTTCAAGTCTATTTTAAAAAGAGGGGGGGGGGGTGACAGTTAAAGGGTTAAGTAAACAGAATTTACAGCATACCTTTTTTTTGTAATTATAGCGTACCTATTAAGAACCTCCGTGTAGGTATAAGGGAACCCTATAATAATTTTGGGGAATAAAGGGGTAATAACCTGTAAAATTACAAACTATTTCTACTGTAAGTATTTTGAAACTAAGGGGTACCTATTCTAATATTACATGGTATGTATGACCTAACAACATTCTTATATTTGCAAGCGATTTAGCAAAAACATACACTGTGTACTTTTTAACAGCCTACACATATTACAAATGCTTGGTTATTGTTTTTAATCCAAACCCCTTTCGAAAATTAACCATGGTTTTATTATAGTAAAAGTGTAGTAACCATGTTTATTTGGCACAATGATTACCATTTAGCTTTACTACAAATACCATGGTTAAACTATAGTTAGTGTAGCAAGACCACGGTTAATTTGTGGTTACCATGTTTTTTTGGTTTTATTTGTAGTAAAACCATGGTTAATTTTCGTAAAGGACGCTTGGTTAAGACTGTTGGGTAAAGAAGATGACTTGATTTGACTAGGGTGACCATATGTCCTCTTTTCCCCGGACATGTGGACCTAAAAAAAGCATGTCAGGCTGGGATTTCTAAATCGCCCAAAATGTCCGGGATTGGGCTTTTGCCTTCTACGGTCGCCATTCATTGTGTGCGTTTGTGTATTAAAGTCCTGCGCAGGACTGTTTTCTTGATACTGCTCTCACAATCATTCTAATGTTGAATATAATTTTCACACATCAGGGAGTCGCTATCAATATGCGGAGCATTTAAATCACTTTGGATGCAGCTCGTGTTGGATGCAGGGTTGCCAAATCCGCATTTTATTTGCACGGAATTGGACTGATTTTAATCTATTTGCGGAGGGTTGATTTTCTCCCGTGGGTTAAAATTTTGAAATATTGCATAAATTACATTTGACTGAAATGCTTGTATTGAAACATTTTGCATTCTATCTACGATAAAACTGTGGTAGATGTTAAGTTTGAAGGATGCTGGTAGGAAGCCTTATCTGTGTTTATGATCAATCTGCATAACGGTGACTGTAAAATAAATAAGTGATTTATTTTAATTATTGTAAAACAAATAAGTGATTTATTTTATATTTGGAGTGTGTTCCTTTAAAACTGGACCAGTGAATGTGGTGAGCGCGAACTGGAAACAGCTAGAATGGCGCTTGAGACGAATCTGTGTTTTTGGTGCTCATGAAAGAAATGTGTGGAAAATACAAGAAAACTAATCGAAGAGGAGAGAGATTTTTGAAACTGACTGGAATGTGTTCTTCTAAAACTGAAGGGGTTTGCTCAAGTATGTTCTCACAACACTGAGCGGTAAAGCCGGAACTGAACTAGTCAAAATGGTGCTTGAGGACTTGGATTAAAACAGTAAAATCAAAGACGGTAAAATCCTGTCAGTTTGCTAAAATACACAGTTTAATCTTGGCTTTCAGTGTTTATTACAGGCTTTCAGCCTGTGTGTTTATTGGCGTGACGGTTTGCCATAATAGTTTAACTTATTCGTAGGGCTGCCAACTTTTGAGTTCAACTTGGAGTGAAAATTCAGCAGGTTTGGTGCAGGGGTGGGAGGGGGTTATTTGGGGTATAAATATATACATATATATATATAGATATAGATATATATGTATATACACACACACACACACACATATATATGCCAACAAATATGCCAACAAGTAGTCCCCAGCAAGGTGACTAGTTATGATACAGCTGGGGGCTATTTTCAGGCGCTGCGTAATATCATTGCGACTGCTTCACCCATGGTATGGTAGCAAAGTTCCTTGATTATTACGCCGGAATGAGAGTATAGTTCCTAGCCATATCGGCCTAGAAAATCGCAACTTTTCATTTTCCGTCAGTCTTAGTGCACGATGTAACTACAGAAGAGTCAAGTTTTAAATAGGAAAAATATCAAAACTCTTTGGTCATTTTTGAGCAAGATGCTAACGGTCTAATCAGATTCAATTATCTATGCTAAGCTATGCTAAAAGTGCTACCGCCAGACCTGGAGATCGGCTGAATGGATTCGAAAACGGTAAAACTCAACTGTTTAACTCTTGGGGAGTTGGAAAATGAGCCTATTTTCAAAAATAGTGGAGTGTTCCTTTAAGTTTTGTTTTTTTACCCATACATTAGAATGTGTCCTGTTTAAGTTTATATTTTTCTGAACAAAAAATAACTATTATCATGCATTTTTTACCATGTTTGACAGAAGACACACACTAAAATGTCATTCAGTGTAACAATATTTATATACAAAAAAATCTTGTTAGGTATATTTAAAACTTGAATCATTTGATGACATACACTGCCCATCCAAAAAAAAAAAAGTCACCACCTGGATTTAACTAAGCAAATAGGTAAGATCCTCCCATTGGATAATTACTGAATGGATGATTATGTTATGTGCCCAAAGAATGAGGCCAGCTGACTACCTGAATATACTGAATGACCAGGTTATTCCATCAATTAATTTTTTCTTCCCTGATGGCACAGGCATATTCCAAAATGACAATGCCAGGATTCATCGGGCTCAAATTGTGAAAGAGTAGTTTAGGGAGAATGAAACATCATTTTCACACATGGATTGGCCACCACAGAGTCCAGAGTCAGACCTTAACCCCATTGAGAATCTTTGGGATGTGCTGGATAAGACTCTGCGCAGCGGTCCGAGTCTCCCATCATCAATACAAGATCTTGGCGAAAAATTAATGCAACTCTGGACTGGAATAAATGTTGTGACATTACAGAAGCTTATCAAAATTATGCCATGGCAAATGGGTGTCGTAATCAAAGCTAAAGGCGGTCCAACGAATTATTAGAGTGTGTGACTTTTTTTTTGGATGGGCAGTGTATTAAAAGACTCTATTTAAGCATCACAGTGCAACCCTCAAATATCAATTAACTTTAATTTTTAAATCTTTATACTTTGCTAATGTCCTTCAAACCACTGTTTTCCAATTTTCCAACAAAAAGTTTTTGTAAGGAAGTAAAAATCATTTAAAATATATTAAAATATAGTATGATCATATATTCTTATTTGTATTTTAATAAGCACAGGTCAGAAGTATATTGTTTCATTTTTACATAAATATATGTGTTACACTGAATGACCATGGTTTGTTACTCTGAATGACGATTTGCCAAAAAGAGAGATAACATTGCCATTGTTCCCATAACTGAAATATTTTTAGTATTAATCTGTGTCATTAAATTAGTTTTAATAATGATCCTGAGTAAATGATTGCAGAAACAGATTGAAATATAAGCATTTTCCTGATGCTCCCCTGCCATGCTTGCTTAGCTTGTCACTTTGTTTCTGACTTGCTCTGCCTCAAAAATTCCTGCTTGCAGCCACATTTATTAATACTTTCTGTTTGCAAACATAAATGACATTATCAGGATGAGTATTTGGGGTGGAGAATCCCCTCAGTGATCTCTCTTGAACTACTGACATACTGTAGTGAGGGGGTCTCTCTGCCCAGAATTATTGGCAAGCTGTTATTCCAACAATTACAATCCTCAATACCGTCTCTTTTCCTGGCTAAAGGCACGTTCACACCAAGTACGGTAAGGATAAAAATAAAGATTAAAAAAAACAATCAAAAAAGTGGGAAAAAAACCCTCCTGTATAAAAGAATAGCAGATTCCACAGCACAAATTAACGATAACTGCACAGAGAAACGATATTGTTGGAATCTCTTTTATTTTGTTGGATATTGTTGGATTTTTTTTTTCCAGCTAATGAATGATAAAAGCATTGACAGCCAATTAGAATTCATTCAACTTTAAAGAGCTCGAGCATTTAAAGTGGCAGACAACAAATCTGCAGCACATGCTTAGAATGAACAGTGCTATTGTTCATCGGTGTGGAGGCTAACATAGTTACTGTTATAGTTATTTTATAGTTATTGTTCTTGGTGTGAACGGGCTTTAAGAGTGCCACCCAAGCTACATTCCTCATTTATCTGTAATATAAATAAGATGCTAAAATTGTTATTTTTACAGTGATATTGTCATTCAGTGTAATGGATGACACTGTGGTGTAACAGAGAATTTGCATTACACTGAATGACAAAACCATTACCCTGAATGAAGAAACTTCTACATCAGCTAATATTTCAGGCAAACAAATAGCCACCTATTTCAAACAGTGAACTTGACCAGTAAAGTTAATCACAATAATTCACAACATCTACTTGTTTTTCAAAAAAATCTAACATTAAAAGTGTTTTTTGGCATTTCACTGAATTTTTTTATATAAAAAATATATATAAAACACCTGTCAGCAGAGTTTTGTCTGACATCTGGACATTTTGTCATACTGTTTTCATCATAAAATCATGTAAAATAACTGTTGCAGTGCTGCAAAACTATTACATTTTTACCACAATGAGAATAGCAATGTACAGTGTGTTACGAGTCTGTCTGTTCTCCACCCTCTCCTATCACACGCATGCCCGCACCTGGTCTCACTTGAGTTCTCATCACGCGCACCTGCACCTCATCACCAGTCTCATCAAGCCTAGCATATAAGCATACACTTCAGCTTCAGTCTTGGTCTGATCTCGTATACATAACGTATGCACGAAGTGGACACTACTCCCAGTATCCTTACCCTGAGTATTCGCTATTTTACTTACCTGTTGTCACTTACCTGCTACCTCTTCTTCCAGTTGTGTCCTCTGCCTTCAGCTGCCTCTCCCACTGAGGTGTGTGTTCCAGC
>JAFVLL020007916.1:0-11230 GCA_021397915.2 Tor tambroides | reverse complement strand
TAGAGCTACTTCAGGACTAAATTAGAGCTTAAACCAGGAGGCAGGTTTAACTTCAGATTCACGTTGTTTCCAGTCTTTATGCATCAAAACTATTGGTACCCTTTGTAGATATGAACAAAGAAGCCTGTGAAAATAAATCTGCACTGTTAATCATTTTGATCTTTTATTAAAAAAAAAAAAAAAAAACTTTCTTTGAAGTAAAATGGAAAGAAGGGAAATAAAAGAAATGTTTTTCTCTAATACACATTGGCTGCAATTAATGGCACCCTTTATTCAGTACTTTTTGCAGCCTTCTTTTGCCACTGTATCAGCTCTGAGTTTTCTCCTGTAATGCCTGAAGAGTTTGGAGAACACCTGACAAGAGATCAGAGAGCATTTTTCTATACAGAATCTCTCCAGATCCTTCAGATTCCCAGCTCCATGTTGATATTTTCACCTTCTCAGATTTGTAGGGTTCAGGTCAGGGAACTGGGATGGCAGAACCTTTGTTTTGTGTTCAGTGACCCGTTTTTGTGTTGATTTTGATAGTCCTTTTGGATCATTGTTCTGTTGGAAAATGCAACCATGGCCTATTATAAGGCTTTCTGACCCCGAGACTCAGCTATTTTCTGCAGTTCTCCAGCTGTGATCCTTGGAGAGACTTTGGCCGCTCAAACTCTCCTCCTCATGTTGCATTAAGACAATATCATCACAGACGATATACTGTAGGCAGATTTGTAACATTTCCTGTTGATTGGAACTCCTTAATTAATGTCCTAATGGTGGAAATGGAAATGTGCAATTCTTTAGATTTAATGCTTTTTTGTGTGGTGTTTTCTTGACTTCATGTTTTGTAAAGCTCAACAATCTGTTGCACAACAGAACTACTTTCTTTCTTTCTTTCTTTTTCTCCATTGTGATGGATGACACAGAGAATTTAGAATGTATTAACTCCTTTCATTTATATGTCACTTCTTTCAAAAATGTTGTGAAATGATTTATTTAAATATTTGTAGCTGCCTTTCTTCCTCCAATATTTTCGTCATCCAAACCTTTTTTTGGTTAAATCATAGCTCCTCATCTTTTAAATCTCTCCCCATATTCCATGTCACTCTGCTGAGTTTCTCTTATTTTGTGTCTATATTATTAATGTTGCTTCATGAGGTCTCCCAACACCTACTCTCCTGGGTGAAGGATGAACCTAATATATGTCATTGTCTGAAAGCTGTTTTACTCTCTTCCTCAACTTGTCAGCTAATTTACAGATTCCAGAAAACCTCAGAAGCCTTTGAAGGCCATTCTGATTTTGGCACACTTTACCTTTTTCACATTATTTAAGAACTACACCCAAACAATTGTTTCTGTATTGTTTGCATATCTACTTGTAATGCCTAATATTTTCTTAAGGCTTTTATAATTGTATTAATTCTTTAGTTTCCATTAACTTCATTGTTAAATCATAGTCCTTTTCAAGGAACATCTGCTCACCTGGCGGCCATATTTCAACACCTCCGAGCAGTCGTTTCAGGCATTTAAGACCAAGTCTTATCCCTCTGGATGGAGGAATCCTGAAATATCAAAAATTTAATCACACAGTTACATAATTAGTAACATATTTCAAATCAACAACTATTCTGACCTAAACTGTCCCATTAATGTTTCTTCTTATTCTCAAGTAGTGTTAAAAACATCTTATCTTTCAGGCTAGACCGGCCAGTGCACATGCAGGTATCTAAGCTGGAGCTTCTAACGCCATCTACAGGGATGCAACTCCTTTCCCAGCCAGCGACTGGCTCTTTTACTCAGACGGAAGGGTATATTCCTTCTGTAACGGGGTGGAAGAGACGTGAGATGTGCAGATCCATATGCAAGCTTTATTCAAAACCGTGGTCATAAAACAGGCAAGGGTCAGATAACATGGCAGGTACAACACAGGCAAGGCAAAGAATATTCCTAGTCCAGACGAGGATCTTCAATCAACATACAATATCCAGAGGGCTTGACAAGAGGAGTAATCCCATAACGTGAGCAATAGTCCAGGCAGGGTGCAAACAGAGTCTGAAAGGGTATCTGAAAAACACAGGCAAGACTCAGAACACAGGGAAAGAGACTATGAACGAGGCTAAACTATGCCTGAAAAACTAGACTGGCTCTGTAATGTAGGAGAGTGATATACTCTGAAACAATACTCGGCGATCCTTCTTTCAGCTTATTGGCAGTTGGCAAACTAACTTATAGTGCATTTCTGCCACCTACTGAGATGGAGTGTGGAGCAACAATGAAGAGTATAGTAATACATTAAAAAAAAAAAAAAAAATCAATTCTTTTAATTAAAATTGTGACCTTTACAAATTCTAATAATATCTTGAAAACTTGTGAATAATTTCTTAATAAATTCTGAATTGACAAACCACTTAAACCTATAGACTTCATTTGATTTTCTAGTTTTAACCTTTCATTTCTATATCTGGTGCATTCTAACAGAACGTGCTCTACTGTCTCTGGTTTTTTACAGTTATTGCATAAACCTGACTCATGTTTCCCAATAACGTTTAAAGAATGATTAAGACCTGTACAGAGACCAGAAATAACCACATCTTCCCTCCTATTTCCACAAACCACTCTCTTATGACCTGGAGACCCAAATGAGGAAGTCCAGGGCTTATGAAGTGTGTCTGATTGGATACGGCTGTGTGCGTGCAATCAGTGCAATGGGTGATGGGAAATGTAGTCCAGGGTGACATGCAACAGTCTGTGTGGAGTGATAGTCAGTAGAATCTGCTGGTGATTGGACGGAAGTCCATGAACCGGATTCGTGACACCTCCTCCCTGTTGTGTTGCAGTTTCTCCATCCATTCAGGTAATAAGAGTGAACCATTTTTAATCTATATTCTTTGTTTAAACGCAGTATCTCTCATCAAACCAAGTCATTTAAATGATCACATTGATTACTTACAGTATTTATTTTCTTATCTGAACTTTAAGTAACCGTTAACTTATTCTTATCATTATTATCTTGCACCTAAGGCCTTATTTGTTCTACTGTATTCCCCAGTGATTTGTATAACCTTACTTTGTCACTAATTTATTTACTCTAATATCCTTCAGATACAGACAATTAAATAAATGTATGTGCATATAATGTGTTACTCACTAAATTACTCTACATTGCTCTTTTCTGGGTCCTGGGCTGCTGGCCAACACTCAGGCCTTTCCTCATAATTTACAGTATTTGCTCCATATTATTGAATTATTTCATCATTTGCTGAATTACTAGTTAACTGCTGATCAAAATGAAATCAAAGCCAAAATCCAGTTATGATCATTATATCACTAAATTGATTTTCATAGGCAGGATTTTCTTCATCTTTGCATTATATTAGATATTCAATATCAAACATTTGGGGAAATACACAGTCATAAAATAAGTGTTTTATCAATTCTTCATCTAAGTTACAAATATGCATGTATGCTCTCTGAAATATTTTGCAACTACTTGTGTCACTGGGTAAATTAAATGAGTAACTTTATATGTAACTTCTTTAACTTTATTGGTGAGGCAGTATTTACTGGGTAAATTCCAGACCTCTTTCCATTCAATCTGAGCATATAACGAATTACAAAAGGTTTGCATTTAGGCAATAATGTGGTTCCACGTCGTTTTTAAGTATAAAAGTTATTTTAGTATCTATAATTTTCACACCATTAATACATAACTGAGTATTATATAAGAGGATAGACTCAGAAGATATACTGCCAGATAAAAGTTTAATAATCTATGGCATGAAGCGCCTCCACATTTATAAGTGATAATAAATGAGATTCGTCCTCACAGAAACGACTGGAATAATCAAACTCGCATATTTCAGTCATATAGTGACATTCAGACTACAGAGAACATTTTATTCTGATATACACCCCTGTGGATATGAGAGCAATATTGTTTTTTAAATAAATACACTAGCAAATAAATGAACTCTAAGCTAGGTTCAAGGGGACTTTTATTCAGTGTGCGGTGGGGGACCTTTATTTTGGCGCTTCCGGTAGCTCAGCTCACAGAAGCGGAAGTTTTGCTGTGTGTCACACGTGTTTATTAAAACTCAGAAAAATGGCGAAAAACGGCAAATTGAAGCAGAAATCAAAGTTTAACAGCGGCGTGAAACAGAAGAAGAAGAAGCAGAGAAAATGCGTGCTGATGTTCGACGATAAAGACCGACAGTAAGAGACACTGATTCAGCGCGATTGTCATCAGTTACTGGCTCTGTTTTAAAGCGAATTACGATCCAGCAGTAAATCCGTTTATATACGGTAACACTAATGTATAAACACGCTTAACTACACACACCACATATACACTAAAACACGTTAATAATATAACACGTCAATGCATAAGAATCGTGTGTAATTACATAAGAATATTTATTTTCCCTTTTTCTTTGTTTTTCTCTTTTTTCATTTCTTAAAATATAAAATAAACTTAACTTACTAAACTAAAATAATGTATTTAGCTAGTTGCCGAGGGAACATTTTTCATATAATTTGACTATTAATTTAATATAAATAAAACTGGCCAAAAAATTACATTTCATTTAAAGTTATTAAAAAACAGAACATGTAAAATTACGTATTTAAAATACTGATAAACTACAATTATATAATTTAAAATCACTATAAGAAAACATAATTAACACATCTATGTAGTTATTAAAACTGGCTTAAACAGAGTCATTCTTGTGATCATTCTTTTTTTGACATTATTGTATATAATATAATTAGTATGTAACAGTTTGTACTTTAACACATGTAGTATTACTGTGTTTTGAGTTATACCCACACATACAGTGTAGAAACTGAAGTGAAATATGTGCTCTGTTTATGAAGGGAGTGGCTTTGTTCTGATGTGGTTGTGTTAATCAGAGAGTTCCTGACGGGCTTCCACAAGCGTAAGCTGGAGCGCAGGAAAGCAGCGCTGGAGGAGATGAAGAGCAAGCTGAAGGAGGAGCAGAAGCGCGTCAGAGCAGAGGTGAGAGCGTTAGGATGAGGATGATGATGATGGTGATGATGAAGCAGCAGCTGATGCCTCTGATCTTCCTCCAGAGACACAAAGAGTATCTCAAGATGCTGCAGGAGCGCCGCCAGGCTCTGGGTGAGTCAGCGGTCATGTGATGTCTGTCATGCGACATGCGGGTGTGAGGTCACGTGACGTGCGTGCGTGAGGTCATGTGACGCGTTTGTGGGGTCGTGTGAGGTCATGTGATGTGTGAGGTCATGTGACATGCGTGTGTGAAGTCATGTGACATGCATGAGGTCATGTGACATGCGTGTGAGGTCATGTGACACGCGTGTGATGCATGTGACGTGTGAGGTCGACATGCGTGTGAGGTCATGTGATGCATGCGTGGGGTCATGTGACGTGTGAGGTCGTGTGACATGCGTGTGTGTGAGGTCATGTGATGCGTGCATGTCTGAGGTCATGTGATGCATGCATGTGTGAGGTCATGTGATGCATGCGTGGGGTCATGTGACGTGTGAGGTCGTGTGACATGCGTGTGTGTGAGGTCATGTGACGTGTGAGGTCGTGTGACATGCGTGTGTGTGAGGTCATGTGACGTGTGAGGTCGTGGGTGGACATGTGGGGTCATGTGACGTGTGAGGTCGGGTGACATGCGTGTGTGTGAGGTCATGACGTGTGAGGTCGTGTGGACATGCGGTGGTGTGAGGGTCATGACGGGAGGTCGTGTGACATGCGTGTGTGTGGGGTCATGTGACGGGTGAGGTCGGTGACATGCGTGTGTGAGGTCATGTGACGGGTGGGAATGTGGGGACATGCGTGTGTGTGAGGTCATGTGACGTGTGAGGTCGTGTGACATGCGTGTGTGTGAGGTCATGTGACGTGTGAGGTCGTGTGACATGCGAGGTAGTGTGAAATGCGGGTGTGTGAGGTCATGTGACGTGTGAGGTCGTGTGACATGCGTGTGTGTGAGGTCATGTGACGGGTGAGGTCGTGTGACATGCGTGTGTGTGGGGTCATGTGGACGTGTGAGGTCGTGTGACATGCGTGTGTGTGGGGTCATGTGACGTGTGAGGTCGTGTGACATGCGTGTGTGTGAGGTCATGTGACGTGTGAGGTCGTGTGACATGCGTGTGTGTGAGGTCATGTGACGTGTGAGGTCGTGTGACATGCGTGTGTGTGAGGTCATGTGACGTGTGAGGTCGTGTGACATGCGTGTGTGTGAGGTCATGTGACGTGTGAGGTCGTGTGACATGCGTGTGTGTGAGGTCATGTGACGTGTGAGGTCGTGTGACATGCGTGTGTGTGGGGTCATGTGACGTGTGAGGTCGTGTGACATGCGTGTGTGTGAGGTCATGTGACGTGTGAGGTTGTGTGACATGCGCATGCGTGTGAGGTCATGTGATGCATGCATGTGTGAGGTCATGTGATGCATGCGTGGGGGCGCATTTTGTGAGGTCGTGGGGACATGTGGTGTGTGAGGTCATGTGACGTGTGAGGTCGTGTGACATGCGTGTGTGTGAGGTCATGTGACGTGTGAGGTCGTGTGACATGCATGTGTGTGAGGTCATGTGACGTGTGAGGTCGTGTGACATGCGTGCGTGTGAGGTCATGTGACGTGTGAGGTTGTGAGGCATGCGTGTGAGGTCATGTGATGCGTGCATGTGTGAGGTCATGTGACATGCGTGTGAGGTCATGTGATGTGTGTGAGGTCATGTGACGTGTGTGAGGTCGTGATGCATGTGTGGGGTCATGTGTCGAGTAAGGTCATGTGATGCATGTGTGAGGTCATGTGATGCATGTGTGGGGTCATGTGACATGCGTGTGAGGTCATGTGATGTGTGTGAGGTCATGTGACGTGTGTGAGGTCGTGATGCATGTGTGGGGTCATGTGTCGTGTAAGGTCATGTGATGCATGTGTGGGGTCATGTGACATGCGTGTGAGGTCATGTGACGTGTGGGGTTATGTGATGTGTGAGGTCATGTGATGCATGTGTGGGGTCATGTGACGTGTGAGGTGTGACGTGTGTGAGGTCGTATGATGCGTGTATGTGTGAGGTCATGTGACATGCGTGTGTGAGGTCATGTGACGTGTGCGGTCGTGTGACGTGTGTGAGGTCATGTGATGCATGTGTGGGGTCGTGACGTGTGAGGTCATGTGATGCATGTGTGGGGTCATGTGACATGCGTGTGTGAGGTCATGTGATGCATATGTGGGGTCATGTGATGTGTGAGGTCATGTGATGCATGTGTGGGGTCGTGACGTGTGTGAGGTCGTATGATGCGTGCATGTGTGAGGTCATGTGACATGCGTGTGTGAGGTCATGTGACGTGTGAGGTCGTGTGACATGCGTGTGTGAGGTCATGTGATGCATGTGGGGTCATGTGACATGCGTGTGAGGTCGTGTGACACGTGCGTGTGTGAGGTCATATGACGCA
The DNA here is from genome assembly GCA_021397915.2 of Tor tambroides. Lineage (NCBI taxonomy): Eukaryota > Metazoa > Chordata > Actinopteri > Cypriniformes > Cyprinidae > Tor > Tor tambroides. The sequence continues at coordinate 3,801 of JAFVLL020007916.1, read as the reverse complement.
TGTGGAGTCATGTGACGTGAGGTCGTGTGACGTGCGTGTGTGAGGTCATGTGACACGTGCGTGTGTGAGGTCGTGTGACGTGAGTGTGTGAGGTCATGTGATGTGTGTGTGGTTGTGTGATGTGTCTGTGGGGTCATGTGACGCATGTGTGGTCGTGTGACGTGTTTGTGTGTAGATGAAGCAGACGAGCTGGTGGACGCCATCACAGCCACTACAGAGAGCATTCAGTACGACCATCCCAACCACACCGTCACCGTGACGACCATCAGCGACCTCGACCTATCAGCAGACAGATTACTGGAGCCAGATCAGGTGACCATCACTGACCAATCAGCTGCTCGCTAATGAACAAGGGCTTTTCACACAATCAAAACAATAGATCCCTATGGAGTTATTCACACAAAGCACGATCATTTGTGGCGCGAAAAAGTGAGGATTGTGTAATCTCCATCAACTCTTCTCAGTGAGCTACAGCTCTGTGTCGTAAACGCTGCTCCTTCTGAAAGCACGAGAAAATACCACATTTAATAACTTTTTTTTTTTACTCCAAACACACTTCATAACATAAGTGTTTGAAATAAATCCTTCTGTGAAAAATGCATTGTTGGTCGGCGCCACCTAGCGTGAAGGCGTGAAATAGAAGAAGGCGAACAATTGTTTCTCGTTTGGTGTGAAAGCAACGTTCATCGGCGATTCGCTTCGCTTTTTCACATCGCACTCAGTGTGAAACGGTCTTAACTCTGCGTGTGTGTGTGTGTGTGTTGTATCTGCAGAGAGATGAAGAACGTGAGGAGGAGGATGGTGAAAAAATACAGGCCCTTCCGAGGACAGCGGGAAACCCGCTCATATCTGAAAAGTACTGATTGATTGATTTGTGTTGAATCAGAATGTCACTTGACTCCTGAAAGATTCGTGTCTGATTCATTATCTGTGTGTCTGTAGGATCCAGAGGCTCACGGCGTCACTGAACAGTCTCACTAAACAGAAGAAGAAGAGGAAACGGAAGCCCAAACAGGAAATGAGGGAGGGAAACCATCAGACCGACAGGAAGCGGTCATCATTCGCTCACAACAAGAAGTTACGAAAGGGCAAAACCACTGTATCACAGAGACGCAAACGGACGGGCCGAAACGAGCGCAATCAGGACTGAGGAGCGTCAGACTCGCGGGAGAACAGCAGCGATCGGTCGAACTCACGACCTCTCGACTGACTCTGAATGTGTTTATCATGTTTGAGACTTTAAGGACATTAAAAAAGGAATCTTTCGTCATACAGTGTCATACTTTCATTGCCACTTCGGAGTAAATCTCCTTCACAACAGGAACCATGATAACTATAATGATAATAACTATAACAACTGTGCTATAATAATTATAATGGTAGCTGTAATGATGATGATACATATAATAATAATAATAATAATAATAAGTCTAGAAATAATGATAATAATGAACTATAATGATAACTGTAACAATAATAATGATAACGATAACTAATAACAAATGATAATGAGGACTAATGATAACCGTAATAATTAATGATAATGATAACTATAAAGATAACTAACAACTGTAACGATAAAGATAACTTTAACAATAACTGTAATAACTAACGATCAGTTTTGGGCAGTAACCAGTTACTAGTAACTTGGTTACTGTAATAATATTACTTTTTGCAGTAACTAGTAGTGTAACTAATTACTTATAAGATTTCAGTAAGAATCTTACAGTTACCATCCATAAAACAGCTCGTTACTTTTGACGCCTCAACCCCGCTGATTTAAAATCTAGTAATTCCTGGATATATTTTCATAATTCCCATGACTCACACGCATGTGATGTCCCCAGTGCAGCAGGCAAGCTCAGAATATGGAAAAGCTTATATTCAGCAGATAGAAATATTGCATTATATTGATTTTGTCAGGAGAAAAGATGATCTGAACTCTGTTGTGTATGTTGTGGCTTTACTTTACTCTGGCGTTACATCCCTCTGATCAGCATGTGCTACATTATATTACTATAATTAAACATCTTTTTGGAAAATTAAACAGTTTCTTACAACCTTATGTGATTTGATAAAATACATAATGAAATATAATCGTATATGGGTAACAGAGAAATTACAATTAGCTTCAAGCTCCACATGACAATTAATGAGATTAACATAACACTTCTGCTTGAATGTCATGTTAATCACTATTGAGTGATTGAGTAATAACTTCTGACTGCGGTCCAGTGTGGATTTTGGTCAAATGATGAGGCAGAAATATATTATTAGTAACATTTTAGAAGAATTTTATGAGGAAGATACACAGTTACAACTTCTGTGGGGCGTGAAGAAACAGTAATGTAACTAGTAGTGTAACTAATTACTGTTGCCAGAAAGTAACAATATTACTTTTGAAAGGAGTAACTAGTAATGAGTAATATATTACATTCTTTGAGTAACTATCCCAACACTGCTAACGATAATGATAACTATAACAATAACTGTAATGATAACTAATGATAACGATAACTGTAATAACTAACAATAATAACTATAACGACGACTGTAATAATTAACGATAATGATGACTAACGATAACTGTAATAACTAACAATAATGATAGCTATAACAACTGTAATGATAAATTTAATAACAATAATGCTAACTGTAATAATTAGCGATAATTGTAACTATAACGATAACTAATAACTGTAACGATAAAGATAACTATAAAAATAACTAATAACCAACAATAATGATAACTATAACAATAACTGTAATAACTAACAATGATAGCTATAATGATAAATGTAATGTTAACTTTAATAACTAACTATAATGATAACTGTAATAACTAATGATAACTATAACGATAATTGTAATAACTGTAACAATAATAACTAACAATAGCTAATAGCTAACGATAATGATAATTATAAAGATAACTGATAACTAACAATAATGACAGCTATAATGATAACTGTAATGATAACTTTAATAACTAACAATAATAACTATAATGATAACTGTAATAACTAATTATAATGATAACTATAACAATAACTAAGGATAATTGTAATAACTAATGATAACTATAACAGTAGTGACAATGAAAACTATAATGATAACTGTAATAACTGTAATAACTGTAATGATAAAGATAACTGCAACTAACTGTAATAACTACAGTGGTTATTAAAATTAATATATTCACAGAGAGGCTAGAACCGCTGAGATCTGAAACTGAAACAGCTTTAACATCCTGACAGATGCATATTAATAACTTTATTAAAACGGAGAAGGCATGTTGAGTAAGTGTTTGTTGAGAAACTTAATCTCATAATTTGGACTTTTTATCGTAATTGTGAGACATAAACTGGCAATTCTGAATCATTATAAAGGCAGTACAACAAACACTAAACTATTGAAATGCATTTAGTTATTACAGTAATGATTCATTGATACATGACAGAGAATCACTTCTGAGGTCCATGAAAGTTTAAACTCGTTACAATTCAGTCCTGAGAGTTTGAGGTTACCCTCTGCGGTAACACTTTAGAATACTGTTTCTTACTTACTGCATAACTAATACGGAATTATTGAAGAACTAACAGGTAATTATTCATTAACACTTAACTCACTACTGTTAACTACTAAGGAAGATGTGTTAACTAATCAGTATGTAATACAATTTTATGATTGTGTTAAGTAACAGTTAGCTAATCAATAACTAATTTATTTTTTCATACCTCCTTAAGAACTACTATTAATTATCTACTAGTTAAGGTTCAAGAAAAATAACTATGAAGTAAC
>JAFVLL020007915.1:0-29394 GCA_021397915.2 Tor tambroides | reverse complement strand
AAATGCAGAAATTGAAATGAAACTAAAATGAAATAAATTGAATAATTTTAAATACATGTAAAAAAAAAAAATATATATATATATATATATATATATATATATTGGTATGTAATTAATTTGATCACTGGCCGTAAAGCTATTAGTATTATATAGGTTGGGATTTAAAATTGTGTTTATTTATTTATTTATTTTGCATTTATGCATGACACCCCTGCTATCCAAAAACCTTTAGTAAAAGTTATTTTATTTTATTTTATTTTAATATACTTTACTGTACTTTACTTTACTTTCATGCATGACACCCCGGTTATCCAGAAACCTGTAGTAAAAATGTATTTCTGTCTTTTAAAAATTGTGGAAAAATCTCTTGAGAACATTTTCAATTTGAAGCTTTTCTGTTCCCAATCAAATTAAAATTCAATTAATTAAAATATTTTTTAATTAAAATGTATTAGTATGTCATTAAGATTACTGGCTATTAAGCTCTTTTTTAAAAAAAATCTGATTATTATTATTATTATTATTATTATTATTACTATCATTATTATAAAAGAAATAGATAAGCGTTTGAGTATGAAGTTCATTTATTTATTTATGTATATATTGACTGATTGATTGATTGTATATTCATGCATGACACATCTGCTACTCAGAAAACTGTAGTAAAAGTAATTTTCTTTCTTTCTTTCTTTCTTTCTTTCTTTCTTTCTTTCTTTTAAAAATTGTGGAAAAGGCTCTTGATGACCTTTCAAGCTGTTCTGTTTCCAATCAAATTAAATTAAATTAATTTAAATATATATATATTTTATAAATTAAAATTTATTAGTATGTCATTAGCAAAACTACTGGCTGTTAATCTCTCTTTTTTAAGAAAATCTAATTTTAATTGTGCTTATTATTATTATTATTATTATTATTATTATATTTGTAAAACAAATATGTAAGAATTTGTTTTTGATCTTGCATTCATTCATTCGTTCATTTATTTATTTATTTATTTATTTATTTATTGTACATTAATGCATGACACCCCTGCTATTCAGAAACCTGTAGTAAAAGTAATTTTCTTTATTTTTTCATCTGTACTTAAACATGTCTGTCATTGAATGAATATACATTCATACGCTCTAGAAGAATCCATTCGGTTTCATGTGCTGCACTTAATCCAGCTGCGACACTGGCTATGCTCTGTTTGGGAATGATGTTGAAGAGAGAGAATCCGACATAATGGCATCTCCACCATTTTATTGCACCCTGTTCTCCCCTTAATTCCATGCTGTAAAAAATGCAGCTGACCTGCTTGTATCCCCCATCTCATTAGACCATCGGTCCCTTCAACGAGCTCCAGTATTTATATCACCCTTATCTTTCAGCCTTCATGTATTTCCGTGTTGTCATTGTGTACATCCAGACACCTCTTTTCATCTCCTCTCTCGCAGACTCATCAGGCAAGTTTTTCTGACAGTGCTCACCTCGTCTTTCTCTGTGGGGGCCTTTCCACTACTCTCCCTGCCAGTGCATCTCCACCTGCCACCGCCGCGGGGGTCTGGACTTGCACGGTGCTAACAGATAGTCTGCTTTTGTTTTTGCGGTTGCCAAAACCCATTTCCTCGCCATAACCTCCAGTTGCGACCGTCTGACGGAGCCCACATACTTCGTTCTGTATCATTCGCGAGTATGAGCATACAGTGATGGATGCAGTTATTTTTTCTGCCTTTTCTCCCGGTTCTCGAAAGAGCTGCAGTTCCGCAATGCCCTATAAATGAAACACTGTTGCTTTTTACTGATTTGGCATGACTCATCCTTTTCATCCCTGTTTTTTTTTTTTTTTTTTTTTGTGGGACCAAGATCCTCCTCGCTGCAGAACTCACAGGATTACTGAGAGTCCTCAGGAGAAGCTCTCTTTACTTGGTGGATGCTTTTTGGGATACCTTTTTAAGAAGGGAAATGATCTACCTTGTACCAATATTGTTTACATTACCTAAATGGAATGTATTTGAATTATACAGCAGTTTCTTCTGGTCCTCAGCTCCAGTCCTCGTTTTAAGAACATTAATGAAATGTCATGTTTGAAATTGCATTGTTATGCCAGTAGGTGGCGATAAAGTCTTTATGAATGAGTCAATGAATTCATTCTAAACACTGATTCATTTAGGAATGAAACAAGTGACTGTTTTTGTGAATGAGTCATTGAATAATCACTCAAATGATGTTGAAAAATGATGCAAATGACTCTTTATGGGTGAGTCATTGCATCATAACTCAACTAATTATATCAAGACACTGATCCATTCAGAAATTAAACAAGTGACCATCTTTATGAGTGAGTCTTTGAATCATTCTCAACCAGTTAGTTCAAAACTGTGATTCACTGAGGAATGAAGCAAATGAGTCTTATGAGTGAGTCACTGTAGCATTTACTCATCCAGTTCATTTAAAAACATTGATTCATTCAAGAATGTCATCACTTTGGATAATTCCGCTGTCTTTTTTTTTTTTGGAAATATTTTTGTTGTCAAAGCAAGTAACCAGCAATCTTGTGACAAAAATGCTAAATATTAGCAAGATTACTCTGGCTTGTATGGTATTCCTAGTCTCGCGTAGTCAGACCTTCAGACTGACGGCAGAAGGTCTGGGAACATTGGCCGCTTTGAATGGCCAAGGCCCGCCCAAGAGGCCATATGACTGACAGGTAAAGCAACCAATCGCGTTTCGTTTTGTACTTTTGAAAATCCAGCGTTTAGTTGATCCTGATGAGCGCTCATCATCACAGTTGTAAACACAGTTGTAAGCTTTATTCTTCCATGAGTGGATTTGCCGTCAAAGCATCTTTGTTTCCAGGCAGAACGTTAAAGAACGCAACACACACGTCTCCCGGAAATCCTGTATAATTCAACCAATCTGATGATGTCTTCAAAACTCCTGAAGTGTTTCCAATTTTGTGTGCGATATGCATCAGACATTCATCCAGCGGTCCTTGGGTGTGACTTCTAAGGCTGAGACTATGGTATTCCTGGTCCTGTTGCACTTGATTGTAACTTCATAAGTTTACCACTGTTGCTGCAGGTAACTTGGTGATTTCACAGTCCATAAGCTGTTCATCTGTCTGCAGATGGATGACCCTGTGGAGAACTTCCCATCCTGCTTTCTTTTATATGAAGCAATTCCCAGTCTTGTAAACCAATGGCTGAACTATCATAGTTTATTGATGCAATCCAGAATACCTATGAATTGTGCTCCAGAAGGCCTGCAGATAAATGAAACCTAGCTTAGAGCCTCTCTTCCAGAGTGTGTTGAAAAATCTAAAGGAAATCTTTTATTTTCTCAATACCTTTGGTTTTTGAATAGAGCAGTTTTGATATGACATGTTTGTTAAATGACAGCATTACTCACGGCTTAGCATTACCCGCTTCTGTCAGCATCACTGGCATCTGTAGCCTGGGTGTCATCTGCATGTATGTTGCCAAATGACGATGCAATGCACAAGTGGAAGCCTTCTATTTTTATTTTGTTTCTCTTGTACGTCCTCTTCGCCTCTCCTTCCCCTTCCTGCTCTTCTTCTTTTCTTCCTCCTCCTCCTCTTCTCTTCTTGTTTTAGTTTCCTTCCTCTTCCTTCCTACTTCCTCTGCTACTCTTCTGCTTCATTATCATCTTTCCTTTCTTTCTCTTTCCTCTTCCATTCACCATCTTCCTTTTTAACTTCCTCCTATTCTCTCATTCTTCCTTTACGCTTTTACCTCATTTTCCTCTTACCTTCTACTTCACCTTCCTCCTCCTTTTTCTCTTCTTTTCCTTCTTTTACCTCTTCCTTCCTACTTCCCTTACTTCTCTTCTGCCTCATTTTCCTCTCTTCTTCCTTTCTCTTTTCTTTCCATTTCCTCTCAATTTCCCCTCTTCCTTTTGACTTCCCCTCCTTTTTCCATTAATCTTTTACCTCTTTTTTACCTTACTCTCTGCTTCCTCTTTGTTACATTATTTTTCCTTGCCTTCTCCTTCCTGTTTACTTCTCTTTCCTTTTCTCCCATTTCCTTTCAGCTTCCTCTTCTTCTCCACTTCCTCATTTTCTCTTTTCCTTCCTCTTTCCTCTCCTACTTCCTTTCCTCTTGTTCACCTTTCATTCTACTTCATCTTCCTCTCTTTTTCCTTTTCATCTCTTTCATCTTGTCCTCTCCTTCCTTTTCAGTTCTTTCCTTTTTTCATTTTCTCTTTTCTTCACTACTTCCTCTTCCTTCTCTTCACTTCTTGTTCTATTTTGTCCCCTTTACTCCTCTTGCCCTAGTTTGTACCTTATCTTCCTCACTTTCCCTTCTCTTTTTTCTTCTTTCTCCTGCCTTCCACTTGTCCACTTCCTCCTCCTTCCCTCTCTGCCTTTCTACTTCCTCTTTTTTAGCATCCCTCTTTTCCCTGCTATTTCATCTTCCTTTAGTCCATTCTTCTTTGTCTTCCATTGCTTACCTCCTTCTTCCTTCCTCCTTTTCTCTTACCCTTCCACCTCCTCCTTATCATTCATCCTTCTCTTCTGTTCTCCTTCCTCCTTTATCTTCCCTTACCTCCTCCTCTCCTCAAAGGTGAACACCATATTAATCCAATACAGCTCTTGACATTTGATTCTCTTGTGCAGAACTGCATGATTGCCATAATTGTTCTCACCTCAAACTGCTCACCCTGCCGTGTGACGGAAAGCACAGAAGCTTTTCGAGCTCGCACTGTGCCGAGAAGCACACAGCCGCATTGTTGTCAGCAGCAATGGCATTCACTTTCATGTTATTTGAAAAAATTAATTCACCTCGTTACACCTCACGCCTTTCAAGGCCTCTGCCGCTTGATCCTCTTCTTTACCTCCCTCCCTGCTGAAGCGTTTACCACCTGCTTCATCATCTCTTACTGGGGTAGAAGTTTAAAAATGTATTCATTTCATAATCTTATTTTTTGTTTATCATTTTTTCATCTAATTCCCTTCCCACACGAAATCCAATTTTGCCAGGCTCATTATTTGAGAGGCAGCAGGATTTCTGTGGAGTGCTTTTTTGTTTGCTCCCCTCTCTTTCTCTCTCTCGACTTGGAGCAACCTAGATTGTGTTATGCAATTTTATTAGTGTAAAATCAAATCAGGGAAGATAAACCGGACCCCGCATTTGAAACCAGCAGGGATTTTCAGTTTTTCGAAAAGATTTGTGAAGTTAAAGCTTTATCTTTCCTTGTAATTGATCATTTACACTCAAGATATATATTTCAATTATCTCTGCATGAAATTCAGTTAAATGAAGTAAAAATGAGCATATCGTTTAACTACTGCGAGTCGTTCTCCTTTAAAACATTTAGTGATAACACGGTTCAGTATATGTTTTGTGTGTGATCCTCACCAGCAGACTTCAGGGCAGCAATTCAAGTAGATTTGCGATGAAAGAATTGATTGTTATGGCAGTCACTATTAGGTTAAGACCAGCACCCTGCTGAGAGGAAGAGGAAAGAAAGGCAAGCTAGAGAGTGAAAAGTGGTACAAACAGTTTTGCAGTGCTTTCAACATGGTGTTGTAATGCCCACAGGGAAGAACATCCATGTTCAACAGCTCTCTTTCACATCCTGCAATCCAAAACCTTTTCTAGTGCTCAGAGTAACATGTGTTTGTCCACACACTTCCTGTCCCAGGTTTCTTTCTCAGTCTGGTCACACACGTGTCTTTAAGTATCTCTGAGAGCATAACGCTCGTGATACGTGGGGTTGATTGAAGGATTGGTAGGTGGGAAGCCATGCTTTTATTTATGCCTCCTCTGCAAGAATAAATAAAGTGATACAGACAGACAAGGCAGTTCATATCTCCCTGACTGAGGAGAGGAGGAAACAGAGAAAGCAGACCCAATATTGAGGTGCAGCTTTATGTGACTTAGATTGAGAGTGCTGTGCGTGCAAAGACATGAACTCACAGACACCACACACACTCAAAAAAATGAAATGGATATGAAACACTCTTCCAAGGTCACCTACGGTGCATATGTGTGTGAGAAATGTTTTGTCTGTGATTCACTTCCACTAGGCTAGAGGGACTTGAGTGGCTAGACAGAGATTGTTTTCAATGCTAGAACACCTATATAGTGACTGGCTTGTTCCTGTGTACCTTTGCCTGTGCTTGTGTGTTAATGCAAGAAAGAACATTCTCAAAATTGCATTGCTAATTTTAGAAAATCTTTTTTTTCCCACTAGTTTTTCCAATTCACTGATTTATTAAACACTTTTGACTCTTTTGGTGGAGAATCACACCATGGAAATTGATTGCAGTGCAGCTTTTATTGCAGTATTTGTGGCATTACCTAATTTGGATAATTTGTTTAGTGAATCAGGCACTGAAGAGCATGTGAAATATGCAACAGAAATTCAATAAGGCTGAATATGTATTACATTTTAGTGTGTATTATCTATAGTATCTGTCTGTTTTAGCAACGATTTGTGTTAATGTCATCTACAGTGGTATTCCAAACCTTATATGGTTCTTTCTCTCTTTTTTTGCAGTTCGGCCTAATAAAACCCTTCCCAAAGTGTGGAGAACCTGTCAGCGAATTATGAATGATAAACAAGATGACCTCCTCCCTGATGCAGCAGACGATGAGAGGTCCTAGGTGGAACCGGGCCCTGTCCGACCCATTGTTCGTGCTCTCGCTAGCCCTGCAGCTTCTGGTGGTGGCTGGCCTGGTGCGAGCGCAGACCTGCCCCTCTGTCTGCTCTTGTAGCAACCAGTTCAGCAAGGTCATCTGTACGCGACGTGGCCTTCGAGATGTACCCGATGGTATTTCCACCAACACAAGGTACCTGAACCTTCAGGAGAACCTCATCCAGGTGATCAAGGTTGACAGCTTCAAGCATCTAAGGCACCTGGAGATCCTGCAGCTCAGCAAGAACCACATCCGCAACATTGAAATTGGAGCTTTCAATGGGCTGGCTAACCTCAACACTCTGGAGCTCTTCGATAATCGTCTAACCACAATCCCCAATGGGGCTTTCGAGTACCTGTCCAAACTTAAAGAGCTTTGGTTGAGGAATAACCCTATCGAGAGTATACCCTCTTATGCCTTCAACCGCGTACCATCGCTGCGAAGGCTGGACTTGGGTGAGCTGAAAAGGCTCTCGTATATCTCAGAAGGTGCCTTTGAAGGCCTCAGCAACCTGCGGTACCTGAACCTGGGCATGTGCAACTTGAAGGAGATCCCCAACCTCATTCCTCTTGTCCGTTTGGATGAGTTGGAGATGTCAGGAAACCAGCTGTCTATAATAAGGCCAGGGTCTTTCAAAGGCCTCGTCCACTTACAGAAACTGTGGATGATGCATGCGCAGATCCAGACGATTGAGAGAAATGCCTTTGATGATCTTCAATCTCTCGTGGAGCTCAATTTGGCCCACAATAACCTTACCCTCCTGCCCCATGACCTCTTTACCCCACTACACCATTTGGAGAGGGTACACTTGCACCACAATCCCTGGAACTGCAACTGTGACATCCTCTGGCTCAGTTGGTGGCTAAAGGAAATGGTGCCGGCCAATACTAGTTGCTGTGCCCGCTGTGCGTCACCTACCAGCCACAAAGGGCGCTACATCGGAGAACTCGACCAGAACTATTTCCATTGTTATGCACCGGTGATCGTCGAGCCACCAGCTGACCTGAACGTGACTGAGGGCATGGCAGCAGAACTGAAATGTCGAGCGAATTCTTTGACCTCAGTCAGCTGGATCACGCCCAATGGGTCCATCATGACGCACGGGGCGTACAAGGTGCGCATTTCTGTGCTCAACGATGGGACGTTAAACTTTACCAATGTCACAATGCAAGACACGGGAACGTACACTTGTATGGTGAGCAACTCCGCGGGCAACACGACAGCCTCGGCTACGCTCAACGTGTCCTCGACAGAGAACAGCAGCTTCAGTTACTTCACTACAGTTACCGTCGAGACCACAGAATCGACACATGATGAGGGCCACCCAACGGTACAGCAGAAGGGCAGCCCTACTCCTTCTTCTGGAATTTGGGAGACCTTACCACCTTCCTTCACCACCACTACCACAACAGCACGGACACCACTGTCCACCAAGGCTACCGACAAGACCTACACCATCCCTGTCACAGCCCTGATTGATGGCTCCCTCAACACCTTGGATGAGGTCATGAAGACCACAAAGATCATCATTGGTTGCTTTGTAGCCATCACCCTGATGGCGGCAGTCATGCTGATCATATTTTATAAAATGCGCAAACAGCATCACCAGCAGAACCACCACGCACCGACGCGAACCATCGAGATCATCAACGTGGACGAGGATTGTGTAACGGGTGGACCTACCATGGAGGGCCACCTCGCCCTCCCCCCACTGGAGCATGAGCACCTGAATCATTACAACGCCTACAAGACTGCGTACAACCATGCCTCCACCATCAATTCTATACACAGCTCTGCCCACGAACCTTTGCTAATTCGGGCCAGCTCAAAAGACAATGTACAAGAAACCCAGATCTGAACTGCTTTTCATAATGTGGATTAAACAAAGAAAAAAAAGACTTCTAAAACTCGTAAGGAACAGTAAGTGACATATCGATTTTGAAGTTTGTCAAAACAAAGTCACAGTAGACCGATGCAAGACGTATGAGAAGGATGTTGACAGGTAGAAAAGGACTTTGGGAGCTGAGTGTACGTCAACCGTTTCAAAAGTGTCTTTACATAACAGAAGTTATTTATTTAAGGAAAATAACTATTGTGGTTTAATCAAGAAAAGATGTAATCTGCAATTATTTTTCCAGCAATTATTTCTCCATGTTTTTTTAATGTTATTTTAAGGGTTGTTGGTTTACTAATATGCTTTTAAACTCTGTTTAAATCTGTTGTTCTGTACGTGAGGACCCAAGTCATTTGCAGATGAATCTGAAGCTTTCCATCTTTCTGAAATCTCAAGATTCACATTTAATGTCGATACTTTTAAAATCTTAGGTTACAGATTGTAACATTAGAAAACTTCCACACCATAATTGTTTAAATTGATCATGTTAATTCTAAAGGATTCATTTCTTGACTCACTTTCAGTTATCCTTGCTGAAAAAGAGGCTCTTTAAACTATATTGAGCCGGTTTGCTGGTCATAGTTAGTCTCCCAGCCCAGTCATGTCCGTCTGTTGGCTTGTTTTAGAGTTGTTTTGGGCAACTGGACAGGCTGAAAGACAAGCTTTAAACAGCTAATTTTTCAACAGGGATGCCTGCTGCAAATTACATGCAGATGTATACCTGGCTTCTCCACTCTAAAATTTAGAACAAGGAGCCCTGGAAACGTGTCCCAATTAAAACCGGGCCAAATGTCAGGAACGCATGTCTATTTGATGCATGCAGGGCAATTTCAAATAATTTCTGTGCTCAGACCAGAAGATTTATGGATTAAGTTAGTATTTGGAGGCATCCCACATGACCTTAAATACATGTTGAGGCAACTCATGCTTAAAATAAGCTTTATTTAAGTCCTTAAACCATTTTAAGTCTGCATTTTCTTTCTCATAGCGTACAACATTTTGGGTTCCTGTGGCAGTTCATCCCTGATGCTCTACTGAAGATACAGCACTATGCCAAATTCTATATGGGCAGGGGGCTGAAGATTGTAGGCCTTTATTTGAAGGCAGACAGAGTGGAAGTGTGGCAAAAGCATAGAGCTGGTACTGACTTTGCACCATTTCCATTTCAATCCACTTGTCTTGGTGCTCTCCATGGATACAGTTCTGGAATGGTCTAAAAGCCAGAGACAGAGCCCTAAATAAGCGGGCAAAGTCAGTGCGGCTCAGATCTAAGGCTTCCAAAGATGCCACAGGTGTGTCTTTATAGATTCTGTGAACTGATTGGTTTTTTTTTTCCCTCTCCCTAGTTCTTTTTTCTTGAATTCTTTCATATTCTATCTTCCATCATTCTGTGCTGTCAATCTTTTTAGGCAGTTATGCAATTCTTTTTAAACTTTTAAATCATATTCAGTCACTTTAGTTTATTTTCAGTACAGACCGAGGATGATACATCCATCTTCGACTTTACACACGCAGTAGCCTTTGGCTGCAGGGGGAATGACTTGACATTATGAATTAATTTATGAAATCAGAATGGCCTGAGACGGTCACTATAGAAACCAATGACCTTGGACAGGGTGGGGAGTAGCCAACAGACATCGGCTTGACACTTTAAATGTATTCAGAGTCAAACAGGAGAGCGAGGCTGGGTGAAAGAGCCAAAGTGGACTCATCTGAAGTGCATCATTTAATCTATAAAGCAATTTAGAGGTCTATAGGTAATTTGAATTAAACCAATAAACCTGTGACATTTTATTCAGATCCGTAGCGTTTCATTTTTAGCCGTTCATAATTCATGCAAAGCGCACAGGGGACTGACAAGGAGATTTTTCTCTTGCATTTCTGGTCTTAATACAGATTCCGATTGATACCATGTGGCATTTGGTGAACTTTTCCGTATCATATTTTGATCACACACCAGATGCACTCTGATTTTTAAAGATCTAATGCAATTATGCTTGTCAGCTTTGCTATTTCAGATCATTACGAAAAAGTTTTTGAGCGTACCTCCTGCCCACTAGAAGCAAAGGCCATCTGGTACATTTTCTAATCAAGATATCAAAGCGTGCAAAAAAAGACTGTTCTTCATCTGAATATGCTGCTCTTTCGAATCTTAATTCATTTTCTTGTCTTTCTGAATTTAGTTTGCGTTGTCACTGAAATTGATGTCAATCTGAACATAAAGCGAAACAAATCCTTATCGTCAATGGAGTTTAGCACAAAAGTAAACCAAATCATTGGGTTTTCAGTTGCATTTTATTTATTTTAAGGATTTGAATCATTGTCTTAAATTGTCATAATTTTTGGAAAAGGTCTTTGTCGTTTTTTTATACGATGAACATTTTTTGTTATCTTTTTTGTTTTTCGACTTACTGTGATTTTCTTTTTCTGTATGTTTGTTCAGTCCCTTCATGCAAACACATCTGTGTTTTGGGTTTCAGTTTAGGAGTGAACGAGATGCTTTTCTCTCCGTTTCACGTAACTTCTTTCTTTTCGTCTCTGAGAGGGAATGCTGTTCTAGTGGTAGATTTCTATAAAAAGAAATTTTGAAAATAAAAACAAAAAAAAACAAAAACAAAACAAAAACTTTTTAAATTTTAATTTTACATGTGCCAACCTGTTCTAAAAGATAAAAAAAAGAGAGCGCGAGATATGCTGTAAAAGATGACTGGATTGATTTTCATGTAAACATTATTTCATGACCTTTAAAAAAAGATGGAGATCGATTATAGAAATCAGAGTTTGTAGTTCATACACAAGATAAGGTTACAAATAAACTATCATTGTCTTTTCTCTGTTGTCTCCTTAGTTTTCTTTCACCAAGCTGTATTGTTTTAAAATGAGACGTTTTAAGCAAAATTCTTCGTAATAATAACTGTCAATATTAATAACACTGTCTTGTATATCATATTACACGCACTTCAGCTTTGAAAAAAACATATTTGTTTGTGTTTTAGTGCTTCAAAACGTTTCAAGCATCTTGCTGTGCGTGAATGGTTGTTTTTTTATTGATAGGCAGTATTTGTTTTTAGTTTTTAGACCGTATTAGAAATGAGTGAATTGAGAAAAGACGCATGAAACGTTTCCTCCTTGCTGATCTAAAACAGCTGGACGTAGTGCATGTTGCATTATGAATAAATTTCACTGGTTGCCTTATTGTGTTTGTCGATGAGCACAGCAGTGCTGTTTTCCAGTGCTGTGCTCAGAGACAAATACCTGCGAGACAAAGCTCCACTCGGTTTACTTGTGCCTGACTGTTTTAATGAATATAATTGCAATATTTAAGAGGAGAAGAGAAACATCTGTTTGGATCAACGTCTAAAGGAGATTTGAGTTTTTACCTTATTTTTCCAGCAGATTTAAACTTGATTTTAGCAGTGTTTTATTATCTAGAATTTATCACTAAAATAAAGTAGAAATCAATCACTTTTGTATTTAATCATTCAGCAGATGATTTTATTCAAAGCGACAAATGATGAAAAACAAGCAGTTTGTCATATGGGAGTCAACAACATTAGCAATGTCGCAATAGCAAATGTTGGAAATAAACTAGAGCAGCACAAAAGCTTGAATCTAGGTTTAATGCAGAGGAGAAACAAGAATTTTTTTTTTTTAATAGTAAAAGGAAATATTTGGATATGGCTTTGGGCCTGTATTTTGCAGCCCTTTTCGAGGCCCATGTTGCTTGTTTCCTGCTTCACATTGTTCATTTCCTGATGAACTGTCCTGTGGCTGTCCGTTTAAGACTAATTATGTAGCAGAAGGTCAGTTCACAGAGGTTTCCTCTTGGAATGTTGACCTACAATGCAACAGAAATTATTTTTGGGATACTGCCAACCCATAGTAGCAAAATGTCTACCATTATGAATTGTTAGCTTAGCCTCTTGAACCTTCGCAGTGAGTTTGATTGACAGACGATCTGACCAATCATAATGGCGAATCTGCCATTTTTGTCTGACAAACAAACCAAACAGGAGAGTAGATTTACGTTGGTGGACTTGAACTTGAAAAATGCTGTTTATTGACGTCTTTCTGCAGTTGAAATAAAATGCGTTCTGATGTTCATTCAGGTTTATTTCATGCTAAAGCGGAAGAGATGAGCGCTCACGTGCCACTGCTACATCTGTCAAGACACTTTTAAGAGCCACAAAATGGTATTTATTGTTTGAATCTCAATGTGAAAGCTGAGACTTTGTTTAATAGCAAAAGTAACCTGCTCTGTCTTGTCTGGCGGCACGTTGTCAGTTTTCTCTTTGCTTGGCAATGTATTTTTCACTGCGTGAGAACATGATGTGGCGCGAGAGAGGCATGGCTTGTCGGACGTAAGAAAAGTAACGAAGGTTGGCGGGTCTTTGCGAAAAGTCAGTTGCTACATTTTAGTATAGCAAGCAAGATCGGTGTTTAGTGTGAATACCAATGTTCATGTTTAATTCTTTAATATTCTTCAAAATAACGTTTTTGTGTTCCACAAAATAAAGAAGGTCATATGGGTTTGGAACGTTGTGAGGGTAAGTAAAAAAAGATGTTTTGGACAGTTTCTTAATCGTTATTCCCCGGGTTGTTGTTCAGCTCAAAGGTTTATTGACTGACACATCTGCGCATTCAAATCTTTGCATTTCATTAACAATGCCAAGCGGCGGCAGAGAGCAAAGCCATCTTTGCGAAGACAAAAAGCACATTCACACGGAGCTGCACAATTCACTCGGCAGCAATTAACCGTGCGTTTTTGTTTTGATTAAAATTCGCAGTGCGCCCTTTGTAGTCCTTCGTACTTTGCATGTTATTGTTTTCCAAACACTTCCCTTGAGTTTCTGTCTCTCTTGTTTGGTATTAGACCTGTCTGTGAACTTCTGCACTGCATCTTCCCTTTCATCTCCCTACTGTGTCCTGAACGCAACTTTATGCTGAATAGCGGCATAAAAAAGAGGAAAACGGATGTCCCCCGATACCTCTCATGGAAAATGTCTGTTTGTATTTGCTAAAGGTGGTTTAAAAACACTCCAGGGAGCGAATGGCTTACAGTAGCGCTTCGAAAACCTGGGTCTGTGGGTCGTGGTTATGTATGTGTGCCGATTAAAGAAGGACACATATGTTCAGGCAAAATGAGCAACATTTGGCCTCTACAGCCTATGACCAAATCACCAGCATGCCCTTGTCAGCCTGACAGAACTGCCCTAGATCTTTGGTGGCTGATCTGAAGGCTGGACAGGTCTGATTCACTCCCATTGCCAGGAATGGACTGGCCACAAAGAGTACTGTTTTTGTCCTTGTTTCTACTGGAATTAATTGATATATTCAATTTAAAATAGAATGTTTCATTTCTATTATTTATTTCAATAAATACAATTTAATTGAAGTTTAATATTTACCCATTTAAATATAAAATTTATAATAGAAATTGGTATAATATCATATTATATAAATGTATCAAATAAATTAGATTTAATTATGGTAAATATTATATTAGTCATACATGTAAATTTTATTTTAAATTCAATACTTATCAATTCAATATAATATTAATTAGAATGAAATATTATATTAACTATATATGCATATGTAATATAAACAAATTGAAGTAATTAAACATTTTTATTCATATGTAATATTATATTAGTATTATTTATATTAAATTAATATATTACATATACAATATATTTTTCATGTAATATTTAGCTATTTAAATATAAGATAAAATATAAATTAGATTAACAATTATTAGTGGTGTCAAAATTAGCGTCAAAATTAATTTTTTCAGTTTAACGCGTTAAAATTATTTAACGCAATTAACGCAGGGGTGGGGCGGGGCTAGGGTTGGCCATCCCACTCACAACTGCTGTTTCTGTCATTTTTCTCTTGACAAGAAATGCATTTATTCAGTTGCATAACGTTTTTACGATCAAATCAAGCGGGAGACGTTTCAGACGCGCGCTCCAACTTCACTTCAGCACCAGGCGCGAGTGAAACGAGCGCGGAAACTGTACTGTGCTCAGAGCGCGCGCTCTTCAACTGCACGCACAAAGGTGCAGGCGCGCACTGTAGCCTGTATCCTTTCATGTCAAAGCGCGAAATAAACTACGTGCATGCAATGTCGTGATCAGTTAAGTCATGAAGTTACCAAAAAGGCGATTAAAGCTGTCTTAAAACTGTGCATGCATGTAATATATTTTGTATGAGTCACATTTAAGGACATGTCTCTGAAATGGTTTTCAAAACTGTCCTGGAGCATCCTAGCACTGTCTCCCTCATCTAACACACTCGATTCAACTCATCAGCTCATTAATAGACTTTAAGACCTGAAGTGGGTCAGAAAAAGGTACAAAGAGTTGAGAGAAAATATGATGCGTGTCAGATCCGCGTCATGTTCAGCAGCTGCAGCCAAAATAACCTACTAACCAGCTGCTGTTATGTCTGTTAATCAAAGGACAAAGAAAAAAGAGGAAAAAACAACTTTTATAGATTTAAGGATTCATCAATATTTAATTTAGAATTTAGTGTTTGATAACGTCAATTTCTGTATTTCTGCTGAAGGGCACAGGTAATATGACATTTATTATAATGGGTTTATGTGAAGATTGTTTTAAGTTAACTTAAATTAGAAGTTATATTTTTAAAGTCTAATAAATGTTAAAATTTATAGCTCTCAATTATATTGTAATGTTGAATGGCTATAGTCAATGGTTAAATATGGGTATCAGTTTTTACTGATCCCAGTCAGTAGTACTGGGATAATTGACACTGACCTTCAGTCATAAAAAAGATGCCATTAAACAAATATTTAAAAATATACTGTCTTTATGTTGTTTGTACATTAAATGGAAGATTGAATGTGAAATTATTGCTATATAAAAGTATATTTAAAACCTTTAATGTTAGGTGGGATTAATCGCGATTAATTTCAGAAAAATGTGCGATTAATTAGTTGTTGTTTTTTTAATCGATTGACAGCACTAATAATTATATATCTTATATATAACATTATTATTATTATTATTATTAACTTAATTAGAATTAATATTATTGTATTAAATACATATGTGTATGTAACAGATTTTAAATAGTTTATATATTATTATATTAACTACATACATGTGTATAAACATTTATTTAAACTTCATATTTATCAGCATATCAGTAAAATATTAATTAGAATTAATATGATATTAAATGCATGTTATGTAACATACATTTTAAATAAAATGTAATAATTACATGTGCTTATATTATTAGCATTGTTATTATTAACTATATACATTTATATATATAAACATTTTTATTTATATTTAATATTTAGCAATTTAATTTGATATTTAATTTGATTTGATATTATTTTATTAAATACATGTGTATATAACATATTTTAAATAAAGTTTAATAATTCTAAATGCTTTTATTATTATTATTATTATTATTATTAAATGTTTGTATTTGTTATTACAGTCATGATCATTTTTGTTGCCTTTGCAAATGTAAAAATGGCTATTTCTGACAGAATACAGTGAACAATATATATGAACCGATTAATACAGCAGGTCACAGATTGTAGACAATTAAAAACATATAAGTATGTGCTGTGGGTCGGTCCATCCCTGCCCATTAGATGACCGACATAATCCTGTTTTCATATTTACATTAATGATTTGTGTTATAATTACATCAGCTTCCTCTCTCCTGGTCACATACGTTAATCACTGCTCTCGGTTAAGCAGATCTATTAATCAAGCGAGCAATTAACAGCAATGTGTTGCTCCCTAAGGTAAAACAAATGTCTCACACCACATTTAACATGTATGCTTTTTGCTTTGTTTTCTGATATTGCGTGGTTTTTTTTTTTCAATATTCTGGACATCCAATTAACTTCCAGCTAAATATTTGTAGATGAGAGCGAATCTGAAAGGCGTTTGCAGGAATTCTAGCAGGAATCCTTTCTCCCTTCATTAAGAGATGGGTAATTAGTTTATTCCAGACTGAGCATGAGATGTGAGAATAATTAGTTCCATCTAATCATGTGGAAAAGCGCTGGAATGGATCCACGGCTCTGATCCGTCAGCAAACATTCGACAGACAAACAGAGTGATGAACGAGGGATGAATGGATGTAATTGGCCGATTTAGAGCGTCACCACGCCTCGCTCCACCGTGTGCGGAGTCTGCTATTGCCAACACACACTACAGAGCCACATTATTCCTGTTCATATTCCATCAGAGTTTCACAAACATCAAAAAGCTTTTCAGTTTCCTTAAGATTATTTAAAACTTTTCATCCGCTCTAGTCTGGCGTCCCCAGAAATCTTTTCTGCACTGAATTTTGTTTTTTGTTTTGTTTTGTTTTGTTCTGTTGTTTTGTTTGTTTGTTTGTTTTGTTTTATGTTTTGTTTTGTTTTGTTCTGTTCCATTTCCGTTGTTTTGTTTTGGTCTGTTCCGTTCCGTTCCATTCCGTTGTTTTGTTTTGTTTTGTTTTGTTCTGTTCTGTTTCATTCTGTTCTGTTACGTTCCTTTGTTTTTTGTTTTGTTCTGTTGTTTTGAGTTTTTTTGTTTTGTTTTGTTCTGTTCCGTTGTTTTGTTGTGTTCTGTTCTGTTCCATTGTTTTGTTCAATTCTGTTCCGTTATTTTGTTTTTTTCTGTTTTGCTTTGCTTCCAGGCAAAATACATAAAATGATCCCAAATATTATTTTTCAGAATTAGATTTTTACTTTAGTGCTGATGATGATGAGGACTAATTTACGAAGGAAAATAAAATAATAATAATAATAACAATATAAGAGTTTATAATTATTACACTTTAACATTTATATATTTTAGAAATTATATGTATCTAGTATATATGTATATATGTATATGTATATTATATTAACTATATATAGTTAATATAATATTAATTCTAATTCATATTTTATATTTCAATTGATCCAATCCAAGGTTAAAATTTCATTTAAATGGTAAACAAATAATAAAAATCTATATATTTAATAATGAATTGTAAATATAATACAATAACTGCTGCAATAATGGCTGCATTTTATCAACTGCATTCATATAAATTCCACTTTTGCTGTTGCTTCCAAACAACAAACACATTTAAGCAATTCCTCATAATATAAAAATAATTTATATATTAGTAACTGTTTTAAAATGAAGTTTACCCACTAACAAATCTGAATCATACTTTTGATGAGTGGGGGAAAAAAAAGCTTTCTGTTTTCCAGAGCACAAACATTAGTCCTTCACCTGCACATGAACACAACTGCAGCTTAAGCAAGAAATAGATTTTTATTAATTCCTTCATTCTTAACCATTTTATTGCCATCGTTTATATGCATCACGCTTACAAACTGAAGAAAATGGCTTTGTTACCCAGAGGCGACAAGCAACAGAGGGTTAACTATGAACAATGAATGCAATTTTAGACAAACCTCTTTAATGACACACCAGCAGGATGTCTGCCTTTTTATGGCTCCTTTGAAGCTCTCCAGACAACTTAGTGTCAACTTCTGAATCCAGTTAATAATACTTAGTAATTAGGCGACTGGGAAATACAAAGCGCTTTTCATAAATGTCCTTTTTATGAGGCAAAACCAGAGCTTTGAGCATGTTTAATGACTTCTACAGTAAATAGTCTATTGCCTCCGTACACTGTGACAAATTCCCCAAAGCGTTCACTTTGAGAATGTCACATGGTCGTAAATTTTTGGTTCCACTTCATATCCCGCTTCAGTGTAGTCCGCCACTTGTAATAATGGCAGTAACAGAAGCAATTTGTGAGCGCAGATGTGTGAATATTTGGGAAAACTGTACCAAGAAATGAAGAGAGAGGCAGGTATGAGGTATTACAAAGATATGAGATTTTTTTTTTTTTACAAATTTATGGATACATCTGTGAAATATAACTCAACCGCTGAACAACCTACATGCTGTTTTTAAGCTGCGATTGTAAAACAACAATATCCAGAATCAGGTTCTGAAGGGATGCTTGATTTTAGACTAACAATTTCCAGCGACACAGACACATATATTTGCTTAATCCGGTTTATGTGCTGCTCGATTCCGTCCTGGAGCCGAGCAGATCAAGAGGAAATTCGAGGGCACGAGAGAGCTTCCACAAACCATCTGCGGCCATCTGCTCTCTGGTGAAACCTGACATAGCAACAGACCTCTAGTGGAGTGCAAATGTCAGTTACATTTGCCAGCGCGCCTATGATCTGAATTTCAGCGAGTATACACTGTAATTAAATTAGAGGAGGAACTTCTGTGCACGGCTCTGAGGAACATCTTGCACTTTTTGTGACTTCTGGGGCCTGAAGACAAATGATTATGGAGACATGATGAAAAAAAAAGCATTTGTCACTTTAATTTACGAGATGGAATAATCAAATAATGGTAAAATAGGCTTTGTTGGAGATCTAAAGACATTTAGAGAAAGATATTCACATGCAGAGCTAGCGGCCATTTACAAAATAGATTCATGTAATGTTTTCATCATGTCTCCATGTATAGTAAGTATGCATAATACTGATGCATACTATTTTGCATACTATTTTGATGCATACTAGTTTATGATGTATATCAGGGTTGGGGAACGTTGATCCTGGAGGGCCGCTCTCCTGCAGAGTTTAGCTCCAACCCTGAAAAACCCTGGAAAAAAAAAATACCTAACTGCCTCCTGAAGACCTTGATTAGCTGGTTCAGGTGTGTTTGATTAGAGTTGGAGCTAAACTGTGCAGGGACACCGGCCCTCCAGGATCAACGTTCCCCACCCCTGATGTATATAGTTGTAATTTACAACTATTAAAAAAAGATCACTGCAATGCAATCATTAGTAACACACTTTTCTTTACATTTATTTGTTTATTTATTTATTTATTTATTCCTTTTTGTCATATATGAAAACTGTCATATGAAAAATGTATTTATTCATTCATGCAATTTTTCTTATTTGAAAACTGACACAATATTTTTTACAAAGAATTTGTATTAATAGCCACATATAAATAAAATATAAAATTATTAATACAGATGCATACTAGTTTATGAGGTTGTAGAATTTACAACTACTCAAAAAGTAAATTATTTTTCTTAAAAAATGAAAAATAAAAAATATATACATGTACTTATTTGTCTTTTTGCTTGCTTGCTTGCTTGTCTGTCTGTCTGTCCATGCATTTTTCTTATATGAAAACAATCTACAGTATTGTAGCAAATATTAATTATGTATTAATCACCATATATAAATAAATAAAAAACATAGATTGATCAATGCAATGCAATCATCAGTAACACTTTATTTAATTTATTTATTCATTCATTCATTCATTTATTATTCATTCATGCAATTTTGCATTATTTGAAAACTGAGAATATATTTTGCAAACATTATGTATTAATCACCATATATATATATATATATATATATATATATATATATATATAAAATATAAAATTGTTAATACAGATGCATATTAGTTTATGAGGTTGTAGAATTTACAACTACTCATTTTTTTTCTTTTAAAATAAATGCAACATATAAAAAATCTTTACATTTATTTTAGTTGTTTATCTGCCTGTCCATGCTTCAATCTGCAGCACTGTAGCGAATTGTATTAGGAACATATTAATCAATAAGTTAAATATAATATTAATATAATAATGTAGTATAAATTAACATAATTTGATTAATTAGCATGAAATGTAACTAATTCAGTATTTTTAATGAATATTTTTGTTGATTGACATGTCTTGTCATGATTGCTGCTAAACACATTTTGGTACTTTTTCCTAGATAACTTTTTGTTTTCCATGGAATAAGACAAGACCTGTGGATTTGGAATGAGTAAATGATGGAAGAATACACAGTTTTAGGTGAACTAGCCCTTTAAGCCTCTTTTGTCTCCTCTCAAGGTGAGTGTTTGAGTTTCCATCAGTGTGTCTGGGGGGTGTGCTAGGGCCTCTTGTCAGGGGTCCCGCTGTTAGCAACACAAGAGCATTTAGTCATCGTAGACAGGCAGACAGCTGTGGTTGGGCACAAGGACCCTGTTGCTAGATTAATATCCCTCGCAAGATCGAGCTGCAGCCCCGGAGATGTCGGGAAGAAGAGCTGACTCGACTACATCAAGCCTGGAGTTGGATTTAGAGCCATTTTATTGATATATCACAAAAGTTTAAACTGCTATGAATTTTAAAAGACTGTGCGTATAGATTTCTGCAGGCCCATATAAGCCGCTTTCAGCAGATAACTGTTGTGTTGCAGTATTTTTTGCCTCATCTATGTTTTGTGTAAATCATGTGACAGATTTAGCTTTGCACATGATTACGATGTCAAGAAAAGCAACACTTCCCTTGATCCTTTTTACTGTACGACTGGAAAACCCGAGATTATTGAGATGTGAGGGTCTGTGAATTAATGAAAACCTCAATTTTATAGAATGCTTCAGTTTTAAAGGAATAGTTGAAAATTAGCCATCCAAGATGTAGATGAGTTTGTGTCTTCATCAGAACAGAACTGGAGAAATTTAGCATTATTTGCTCACCAGTCCATCCTCTGCAGTGAATGGGTGCCATCAGAATTAAAGTCCAAACAGCTGATAAAGACATCACAATAATCCTAGGGCCCTATGATTTCCACGATGTGGAAAATGCAGACAGAATTGTGGAATCCAGTCATAAAAACGGAATTCACTGTATAACGCGTAATGTCACGGGGTTTGCCAAATTTTAGATGGATACATCAAAAGTAGGTCAGTACATTTAAAAAGCGATATGTACTAGTGTCTGTGAATATTAAGCCACAAAAATACAATTTGTATGTGAATCCTGCATGTTTTGCGCGAGTGAATGAATGGTGCAGACACGCATTTCGTTTATACTGACACATACAATATAACTTGAA
Source organism: Tor tambroides (assembly GCA_021397915.2). Classification (NCBI taxonomy): domain Eukaryota; kingdom Metazoa; phylum Chordata; class Actinopteri; order Cypriniformes; family Cyprinidae; genus Tor; species Tor tambroides. The sequence goes on along the minus strand of JAFVLL020007915.1, from coordinate 7,932 downwards.
GAAACTGTGACAGAAATGTATTACTTAATGTAATTATAGCACTACTACTACTAATAAAAGTATTATTAAAACATTATTTTTGAAGAAATATTTACCAGAAAAATTATTTACCAGAATTTTAGCAGAAAAATGTAAATACACAACACACAGAAAAAAGAAATAAATAAAATAATATTTTTTATATCAAATCAATTAAATAAAGATGCTTTTGATTATTAATATTTAATGAAACCATTAAAATGGAATCCATAAAATTAATTGAAAACAGAATATGGTAAAAAAAAAAAAAAAAAAAATGAATTTGAGAAAAAATAAATCATAGGGCCTTAAAAATGTAATTTTTGTTAAACTTTTAATAAATTGCTGTTTAATATTGTAAGTTTCATGATTTAAAATCATTAGACATGTTTTTTGATTAATACAATTTAATTTAACTATTAAACAAAGTCTAGAAAAATGAAAACAGAAAAAAACAGAATCCAGAAGAAAACGGAATTTGGAAAGAAAAAAAAAACGGTTTTCATAGGGCCCTACAGTAATCCACAAGTAATCCACATGACTCCAGTCCATCAATTAACATCTTGTGAAGCGGAAAGCTGCGTGTTTGTAAGAAACAAATCCATCATTGCTATGGTTTTCATTTCAAACTGTTGCCTCCTGCTAAAAAGCCCTCTCTCCATAATATTGCTTTATCCAGTGAAAGTGATGTCTCATCTGAGTCAGGAAAGAAATATAAACAGATCAAGTTCTGTTTACATGCAAAAACTGTTCTGAAGTTGTATGGATTACTTATTGATTACTGTGATGTTTTTATCAGCTGTTTGGACTTTCCTTCTGATGGCACCCATTCACTGCAGAGGATCCGTTGGTGAACAAGTGATGTACAGCTACATTTTTCCAAATATGTTCTGATGTAGAAACAAACTCAGCATCATATTGGATGGTCAGAGGGTGAGTACATGTTCAGCATTTGTAAAGTAAATTTTCATTTTTGGGTGAACTGTCCCTTTAAGTGTGTTTTTACTACTTTAAATCTTAAAAAAATAAAAAAATCAGATGTGTCACAATAGCACAATCACAAAAACAGTACTCTCTAAATCCATCTTTGCCTTTTCTCTCTCTACTTCAACCTCCTTACAGCATTTGTTTTGAGCCTCATGGGGGAAGCAGAGTAATTGTTTTAGCAACATTCAACCCTGAGTTCAGTGGAGATACAGTTCAGGTCACATTCATGAATGTGGACCCTGTTTTATAAAGTGCAGCTTTTACAACAATATATTAATAATAAATATTATAGTTTTCCCCTTATTCATAGATTTTTTGGCATCAGTTTTTGACCTGCCAAATTTTTTCATTTTCAGATGTTACTCATTACTGTTACTCATTTCCACATATTCGGAGAGTATTTACACTTAACCCTCTTTGAAAAACATGATCTATTGGACCAAGTTGTCGCAGTAACATTGCCCTACATGACTGATGCTGTAGACGTTGCCAAGAATGCACTCCTTTATCTAAGTTCATATTGGCCTTATGTTTCCCCTGCCAATCAATCTGAAATTCTTTTGTTAGGAAAATTGCATTTCCCCTAATTCAATTGCATTCAATTTCATCAAGCATTTTTAGGCCAAAGGTATACATCCACTTCTTTAAATCAATGATGTAAGAGGAAAGGTTAGAGCTAAAGAGGAAATAGTAAAAACACTCAAAGCCACTACATGATGAATAATCAAAAGGCCACTTGAATGGAATAAAGGACTTGTATTTCAATACATAAAGGTTTATAGGTCTTTTTGGCTTTGGAGCAGGGACGTGCACAGATATTTTTAGGGGCAGGGGCTCAAGTGGAAAAAAGGGCATTTTTCATATTTATTTTATTTTATTTTTTTCTAAACAAAACGTTAAATATAGGGATGTGCGATACTGACAAAAAAAATATCTCAATATTTCTGGGATTTTATCGATAACGGTAATCAGACGATATTTTGCTGAGTGTGTTTGGATTGTGCTGGTATCTTAAGGACTACTGTGGACAGCTGACTCCTAAAGTTTTTGATATTCTACATATTCTGTGTGGTAATCAGTTCACACTGATAGAAATTAATATTTTCCGATAAGTTTAAATTGTTTTGTTTTTTTTACCTTTTATGGGCATTTTTACCTTTATAAAGCCTTTTTTTTTTTTTCTAAAAGTGTGCATCATCTTTTCAGTCAAATTCTTCAACTGAATCAGTCAATTGGAATAATAAGCCATTTGGGCAGTTACCAAGCAAATTAAATCAGTACTGACAAAATTAATCTTTGCAATGCAGAGAAAACACAGAAGCTGCATTAGAAGTGGCATTTATGCCACTGTTTAATGCAGAACGTGAATGCATTTAACCTGCATTAATACTGTTTGGATATTTTAAACATAAAACGTTGAATATTGGTATCTGAAATTATAAAAAAAAAAAAATGAAAAGATACTTTAAATGTGAAATTAAAACTGCCAGTAGGTGGCAGCAAGTCACTGTTAATAAGTGAGTCATTGCGATTAAACTGAATCATTTAAATGGTTGATTCATTCAGGAACAAAACAGCATCAAGTTGCTCAGAGACACAAATTGGAATTATATTTGTTGGTGAAATAGAGACAATATTGTGTCTAAATAGTAAGTGTCTTAATATTAAATTATTGTTTATTGAACTGCTGTAAAAATCAATATCACATTTGCAATCATGCTGCTTTTTGGTGGAAAAACGTCAGTCTTCCCGTGATACTGATTAACTATATGAAATTATATAAATATATACTTTTCTGCGCGCATATCTTGAATTTTGTATTTATTCTAAATGCATTTTAATGAACTGAATCATGCAGAGAAAGAACACGCACTGGTCTAACCTACTAGACTTCCTATTGCCTTTTGTCTTTTGGATAATTAGCTGTAAATTCGAGGCACAGGTAGCTTAGTCTTTTGTTCATCACCACTTACAGTACCTCCACACCAAAACAAACACAACTGGAAAGGGAGGGAGGCTCTCTGCCTGTTTGTGACTGTGATGTGCCGATCGTGCTACACGCAGAGACGCGGAGGGGAGAAAGGCATCGGAACTCAACAGAGTCTCAGAAACAGAAAAAGGGCACTTTCTCTCCAGGAAGAAAAAGGGCAGGTGCTCAAGCCCCCTTTGATGTCTATGTGTGCATGTACCTGCTTTGGAGTAAACAAACTTGTTGCGTCCTCCATTATCAGCTATATGTGGTATAATATTCTATCTTTCAGCCACAAAGAATAAACAAACTACGTGAGTTGTCAGTTATGACCAGTGAATAATTTAAGCCTTTTTTCCACACAAAACTACTGTAGGAATTTATAGTACATGAACCACTTTTAACTTTTTTTTTTTTTTTTTACTTTATTAGGAGCAAAATGTTGAGCTACAGATGTAAATTGTGTACAGAAAATGATAAATCATTTTGAAATAATAAAGTTGTAATTTTTTTAATATATATATATATATATATATATATATATATATATTAATCAATTATCAGCAGAGGGAAAAACAGGAAGTGTGCCATTATATTAAACACCATCAGCGAGATGGAGAACATCATGGCGCTTATGTATTGATCTGTGTCTGGTGTCCACTGTGAAGCCGTGCAAAATTAATCAGAATCAAAATCGATGCAAAACAAGCTTGCACGGTGGGTAATGATAAATGGAACAGTCTTTGAAAGCATCATAAAGAACTCATGAACCATCAAAAAAATAAATAAATAAATAAACAACTAAATATCCCCACCTGCTGATGAGATCGTTGAGCAATTAAATTCAATCAATAACTCCACTGGGCAAACAGGAAGTGAGCTATACTTCATCAGTGAACATCTGAGAAAAGGGATCGTGACTCTAATAATTATTTCGAGCTTCATTTGACCTCATCCAACACCATGTTTATTGATTTGTCAACAGAACATTTTGTACAGTCATGCAAAGACCAATTACTCTGCTTACATGATGCATAACTTTCATAAATATCAATAGTATAATTTGTTCAATTCTCTTCTAAAATAACTAGCTGAGACTTCAGAGCTCCAGACTGCAAAAAACAGCCACCAATATGACAAAAAATAAACAACTAAGGCAGTAATTTAAGATCTAATTGCCATTGGCAGCAGTCACAAAAACTCTGTTTACGTCCATAATATGCGTTTTCGTCAGATATCTCGTTCATATCGCATGCGCCCGTGTTCCAAACAGCGTGAGTCGTGATTATTCGCAAACAAGTGACTCCACAGGAGAGTTTTTATTGAGTCAATCAAAATGATTCACTAAACTTGCTCATAAATTAGCTCTTGCCCGAATGATATTCAATGACTCAAAGTTGTTACTGAGTTGTCAAATGACTCCCTCCCCGGACTGCGAATCGTTTTTTCGTTATGTTTGAAATGAACTGTAAATCACTATTAGATGTTCACAACATAGTTTTGTTGTCTGGTTCGCAAACTAATAACTCTTATGAACTCTGTTTTTTATTTAGTCAATTTCGCTCATAGGTTAATGGTTTTGTTTGAATGAGAGTCAGTCATTCAGAATCATTAATGAGATGGCAATTGACTCCCTCCCTGGACTTCTATTTATTTATTTATTTATTGAATTAAAGATAAATGTTCACAACATTTTTCACAACAAAACACAAAACAGTTTTTATTGTCTTGTGTGCACTAGTGTTCCAAACACAGTGGTAGGATTCGTAATGGTTTGCGAACAAATGACTCTTACGAACTGAGTATGAGTTTGCAAATGGCTCCATCCCAGGACTGCGAGTCGTTTTCTCGGTTACGTCCAAAATGAACCGTACATCACTATTTTTATTTCACAAAATAATAATAATAGTAATAATAATTCTTGTTCACCACTGTCCAGTTGTAACGCTGAACTGGTTTAAAGGAAACTCTTAAAGTTTTTTTTTTTTTTTTACATTTTAGGAGCCAGTTTTTTTTTTATTTGTTTTGTTTTGTTTCTTGTTTTTCCTTTTCCTGTTGCTCTGTGCTTGCTTTTGCTCACTTAAGGTTGAGATTTGAACAAACCCCTAACCCTAAGTATTAAACTTTGACATATAACTCGTCCCACACAATGTTTATGGCACAGACATGATGATGGTCGAGGAGATGTGCTGTTACTTCAAGCGATTTCTGCCTGGCGGATGATAAAATGGGAGAAAGAAATCCCACTGGCTTACAGTGAATGAGGAACTCGAGTCAAAATATCAAAGCTTCTTGGGGGTGGACTCTTTTGACTTGGGCCAACATGCAACCATCCAGAACACCTCAGCAACCGAATGGCAATGCTCCGACAGCCACCCACAGCAGCCTACCAGGATGCCAAAAACCACACACTTTTTCTTCTGTAAAACTTTGTTAGTTGTTTTGGAATGTAAGCACACCTCTTTCTATAATACATAATGCATTATACTGCATACATAATACATTGTATAATACATAATTGACATCTTGCTTTTTATAATGCATACGTATTTGGAGACTTTTAAAACATGCTATTCAGTTCAATCAATGCATTTAATCTTCTAATGTAATCTGTCTGGAAAAATGTTGGTCAATTTAATGCATTATTGTTGAAATAGTAGTGTATATATTTTATTTTTATGTTTTAGAGATAAAAATAATATATACTAAATACAAGCATTTCTGAATATATAATTTATATATTATATTATATATTTATATAATATAAATATACTATATATTATATATGAATATATATATATATATATATATATATATAAATTACATAAATATAAATAACAAAAATACATTAAATTACATGCATACAACCCTTTCAGAACAGACCTAATGAATTCATTTATGCTGAATAAAAGCATTAATAATATATATATATATATATATATATATATATATTAAATTGTACAAATCAAATACTGTAAGTCTGTATGAGTCAGACTCTCATTCTTACATTTCAACCTAAATCATGTATTATGTTGCCATTTCTTATAAAATTATCAGTCAAAGCCAATTTTTTATTCACATTTAATGCTTTACCTGACTGGCAGTTATTGTATGGTTTTTGGAGCAAATCATAACATGATATAGAACAAAATGTCATAAAGTAACCTGTGATCATTTCCATTTTCAAGACTGGCATTTAGAAATGTTTATGAGGTTTATGAGAACTTTTTCATCTTAATGAAATGATAATAGTTCATGAGCCATCTAAGCAGTGCCGATCCTAGACTTCTGGGGGCCCTACGCAAAACTTTGTCGCCGGCAGGGGGGGTTTTGGGGGGAATGATGGGGTGGTTGGGAAGAAAGAATGGATATAACTAACGCATTTGTCCGTGTTTCACTCCGTCTCGAATCGGCTTGCGGAAAGCGCTCGAGAAACAGTTTCTCTTCCGTGGCTCGATACGCTTTCATCTCGTTTTTTCAGTCTCGAGCAAGAGACTGTACGACATTCACTTTACATGATTTCACTGATTTTTACGTAGAAAGGGTGACAGCGCACCGCATTAAAAGAAATGATCATTCATGTTTTCATAACCGCTGACCAAACTCAAAAACGAAACTAAAATTAAAACATATTTGAGAGCAAGGGGGCCCCCTGCTGTTTCGGGGGCCCTACGCAGCTTGCGTATTCTGCGTATAGGGAGGATCGGCTCTGCTTGATCTAAAGTTTTCATAAGGAATGGCTAAATGTCAGCGTCCACTTGATATGATATCCACACTATAACACTATCAGTTCCACCAGGGTCGAGAAATCCCATCAGAAAAGCCATCTCCACAGAGCAGAGCCCCTCCTTTCCTCACAGCGGCTTGTGAAAAACACTCAGCTGGTATTGGATTAAGGAAAGCAGCCAAAACGTCAGTGACCAAACCCCAGCACCTCTTGAAAGGATTACATCTATTGACATTTTGACATTTGTATACACAAATTATATCCACGTTTTGGAGAATTGAGATGTCTGTCTGGCTGCCAAAAAGAGTGGAGAGGGAGGGCTGGTTTCAGTCTTGACTGACAGGAGACAAGTTTCCCCCAGTGACATGATAGATTGGCAATTGAACTCAAAGTCAAGTCAAAATGATGTGTGAATTTGTTTCTTGCACAAGTTTAATCTTACAACAGACCACAAAATAAATAAATAAATAAAACAAACAAACAAACAAACAAATAAATAAATAATTTTCAAAAAGTGTTAAAGTTTTCCATGCCTAATACCGTCTCTTTGTTTGTGTGTTTATTTATTTATTTATTTTAATCTATCTATCTATCTATCTATCTATCTAAAAACTATATATTACATATATGGGATTAGGAATGAAATATTTGTATTTATTTATTTATTTGTGAAAACAATCAGTAAATAAAATTCAAAATAAAAATAAAATAAATAAACAAATAAATAAACAAACACATATTTCATTCCTAATCCCATATATTATATGTAATATATAGTTTTTAGATAGATAGACAGACAAACAGACAGACAGACAGACAGATAGATAGATAGATAGATAGATAGATAGATAGATAGATAGATAGATAGATAGATAGATGTCTGTCTATCTAAATAAATAAATATGGGATTAGGCATGTAAAGCATATTTAGTTAGGTCAATATCCTGTAATAATCCTGTATCATACCTTTAAATAAATAAATAAATAAATAAATAATCCCATGTCATACAGTATATTTAATTATTTAAATAAATAAACAAAGTTTTCATGCCAATCTTGTATATTATCTTTATTTTATATGTTTTTTTTTATGCTAACTCCATATCATACCTTTATTTTAAGTAATAAATAAATAAATACACTGAACAAAATTATAAAAGCAACACTTTTGTTTTTGCCCCCATTTTTCATGAGCTGAACTCAAAGATCTAAGACTTTTTCTATGTACACA